>VZTF01006410.1:1053780-1114779 GCA_013397755.1 Cnemophilus loriae
TGGAGAATACCATTCCTAAACCATGACAGACTGGTTTGTTTAGTCCATCCTTCTCAATCTTTGATATATATATATATATATATATATATATATGTATATATATAAAAGAGTTCTTGATGTACATGTAAGGAAAAGTATTAATTACTTGAGTTTTAATGACATGGGAAGGTGTGAAAGGTTTTTCTGCTGTCTCTAAAGCTTTCAACAGCCTTTGACCAGTTAAAGCATCATGACATCTCATTCCTGCCGTTTTATTATGTCTTCATTTCTCCTGGCGTAAGTGTTTACCCATCCACACTGTGACCCAAAGAGGGGAACTGATCTCACTGACAGGTGTCCAGCAGAGAAAATAATAGGTTTGAGTTGGTTGAACTTCTCAGCTGCACAACTAGCTGCCCCAGCACACTGAAAGGGAATGGGAGGAATTAGCAGCTGGAGGTGGAGCCTAATTGCAGCTTAATTTAACCAGTACTGCTGTTGAAAAGTATGTACATTCCAGAGCAGCCTCAGGATTCCTGAATGTCAATTAAATGTTAATACCACAATGCTGCAGCTTACTTTGCTTGCTTTTTTAGCAGATCGCTTCATTCCAGTATACAACTTTCAGCACAATTTTTAGGTTGTGGACAGTGATGAACCTTGTAATTTTTACAATGTTAAGGTATGTGCCATAGGACTATATCAGCCTTAATTAAATTAATAGTTTAGATGTTAATGTTTTAACAGGCATATAATTCATATGACTGCGTGTTTTGAACATATCTGGGTTGCTTTCAGGTTTTTTTTCTGTGCAGTTGTTCAGTAAATTGAGTAAGAGAAACTAAAAGGAGCGTACCAAACAGGCACCCAAAACCTGTGTATTCCTTTGATGGCATGTGGAACTGATAACTGGACTAAGAACAAAGCTGGGAATGCCTCAGGATGCAGTCAGATGAGACAAGAAAGTGAAACATAAAATCCTTGGGAAGAAAAATTGTCCTAACAAGACTACATTGTGTTCTGATTTGACCAAAGGAAACTAAAAGCTGAGATTTGTAGGGATTCAAGAAGAAACCATTAGAACTGTTTTCCCTGTTAGTGCTGGGACTTGTGATACTTTCATGAGACTTCATGTATTTTACAACGTGAAATGCCTTGACTCAGAGTTATTACATTTTTTTAGCCTTTTCCCTTTAAAGCTCGAAGGCAAGATGCAATAAATATTTCAGACTACTTTTCCAAAAAATGAGATGTGTATGTGGGGTGTGTGCCTGAAGAAACATAGTTTTACTAATCAGGGATAGCAAGTAGTGGTACATATTAACTACTGAATAATGGGACACATTCTTCCTTCACTGACCTCTTATTTATCTTTAAGAAATCTGCCTAAAAGAAAGGTTAAACTGTTGCTAATCTTATTGTCTTTATGTTTATTGAACGTAATAACGTGCTTTTATATAATTTTATAGCAGACATTTTTATAAAACCTACCAACATTGCAATTTTCTACTCTATGCAAAGTTAAAATGAATATTGCCATTTCATATCATAATACTTATCTAATTAACATGTGGAAGGATTAGCTGCTGTAACAGGAGTCTACCACATGATCCTTCAGGGCACAAATAAGAACAGCTATGCTAGGCTCCTGCTCTAAATTGTCCCTTGGAAAAGTTGCTCTCTCTCCGCTGACTGCTCCGAGAAGTTAGGGAGATTTAGCCTATGCTATAATTAGCTGGTGTGTATTCTCGCTCAGTACCAATGCAGAGATGTCCATCAACATCAGTCAAATTTCTACTACATCTTCAGCTAGTACAGTGCAATTTGTGAAAATATATCATATTAAGAATTCTGCTATATTGCCTGCTTGGTAGAAAAAAAGAGATTCATAGCCTCAATTCATAATTCCCATTTAAAATTTCATTTTTAATATTAAATATGTAAATCTGCTACCCATAAATAATTCCAAAATGTTAGTAGAATAATTTTGCACACTGCTCTCACGTACGTGGTGTGATTCTTGGAGTAGTCCTGCCCAGGGCCAGGAGCTGCACATCAATGATCCTTGGGGGTCCCTTCCGGCTCAGGATATTCTATCCTTCTGTGATTTTAATTTAATCTCCAAAGTAAAATAGAGAAATAAAATGTGTTCATATCTGGTTTTGGAGGGTAAAATCTGTTTGAATACCCGCAGTCTATATAAAAGTATATTGTTACTATTTCAAACAACCTGGAAAAATATGGAATTGGACACAGTGTAGTATTGAAAGTAAAGGAAAAATATTTAGGTGGTATTCTTGAAACCAAAATAACTTTACTGGGAAACTTAAACAACTTTCTTGTTGCACCTGAAACATCAGACAAAAAAAGCGATACACAGAAATGAATTAAAGCATAGTCTAAAATGTTCCATATAAAGCAAAACAAATCAGTGCAACTATTTAGATCTGAAAAGAAAATCTCAAGAACTCTTGGAAAACCAGGTGAGATGAGAAACCAGTATTGAACACTGACTGTCAAACAAAGCCATAGAACCTATGTGTAGCAAAACACCTGAGCTGGATTCCAAGACAAACCTTTTTACTTGGACTCATTGTAAGTCTTGGCTAGGAAGAAGCAAGCCCAGCCTAGCAAGGACAGTTTTGAAGTCCTGGTTCCACAGACATTCCTCCAAGTTCAGCACCATCTTTTCAAACAGATCCTTTCTCTTCTCCACTGGTTACCCACCACATTGCTCTCAAGCTACTGCTTATGAAGTCACGTAAACTTCATCAGGGAACTCAACTCAGTCTGAAAATAAGCCTGTGGATAATGACTCCACAGGACAGGAACGAACTGCTGACATCATGACAAGAACAGCCCGACCTGACACTCCTACTGAGAGAAACAGATGTAATAATGTTTTCTTAAATGAGCAAATAATTGCTAATTGTGCTATTCAAATGCAAGTGTTCAGTTTTCAACAAACGGTTTCTATACAAAGCAAACAGAAAGAGCCATTTTATTTACTTTCCTTGGAAGAGATCTCATTTATTGGACTAAAAACGTGGTGTTTACTCACACCTTGTGTTCTAAAAGAGGAAATACAGGGCTTGTGCCAATATTGTATGTTTCCTGATTTTTTTAATGGGAAAACTAATGCCAATTTTTGCATTTCACTTTGGCCATTCAAGCCTGTAATAAGCTGGGTTGGCAGAAAACAGAAAGTTGAAATGTATGAATACTTTCTTCTGAGCTAAATCTGAATGCTAACAGAAACAAAACAGGTTAATTTTGGTACATAAATCCCACACCTAATAGCTCTTCAACCCTGGGGAAAAAACAGGGTGAAAACACAATATAAATTATTCAACTTTGAAGGCTGATTCTCAGGCTCTGTAGAAACTTGTCTTTTAACCTGCCTTGTGGCAACAAATGTCTGAAGAATAAGTGCAAGTGAAAAAGATCAATAAGCCCCACAGGTTCTCCAGACAGACACCAGAAAACTTTGTATTTACCTGAAATGGGTCTGTCATTCATAAAGATGGAGTTCGAAATTTCCTGTCACTGAACCTTTCTTCCTCTTTTCCCCAGGTCACTCAAATATTTTGTCTTCACACAGAATGCTTGAGTATCGGGGAAGAGGGAGAAAAACAAATGAGGTACATTTTTCTTATATTTATGTTTTCTAATCAATTTTCAAATATTTTTTTGTAAAATATTTTAACTTACGTGGAAATAATACTAAAACAGATGAAAACAGGAAAAGCCTAAGAGGGAATTCAGATAATTAAGCTACAGATATTGTATGGGGAAAAACAGAGGGACTCAGGGGGCAAACCTTACCCATCTCTCTGGACAGTAAGGAATTATAAAGAACACATTAATTCCACTTCCATTCTATCAAAGATTTTCTTATATACTAATCTGATCATGTCTTAATTCAAAGAACTACCTAGATTTACCATTATTCAGTACCTTACATTGCAGTGATAACTAAAACTCCAATGTTGAAGAGATTTTCTTTTTTCCAACCAACATTCCTTTTTCTCTAAGCACATTAGTACATGCTTATTTGAGTTTACAGATGTATGCATTCTAAAGTTGTAGAATGTATTTCCATAAAATTAAGCTATCAGCTAAGAAAAAGAATTTTAAAACTGTCTAAGAAGTGTATTCAGGCAGAAGAAGAAGAAAATAGCAAACAAAAACATGCAATTAATAGCACCTCTTGAGAGCCCAGTCCCTGTCCTAGAAGGCTGGAGATAAGAGCATAAATCTTATGTCTAAAAGTTCTCAGGATTTTGTCATCCTTTATGCAAAGGATAAGAGAAACAAGGTGCGACAACCCTGCTCATACTTGGCCTGAAGCAATACTACTGCCAAACAGGTACTACCCAAAACAGAGGTTTATACAGCAGGATTGTATACCAGAGCAGAGACCAAGAACACATTATATGTCAAGTGCTCTGCAGCATCATGCTGCATGTTTATTTTGCCAGGCACACATATTTATAACTACAGCATAATAGTACCCAATGATGGCCGTCCCTCGTCACACTGGGGTTGTGAAGGCAGAGACCTTTCTGCCAATGAAGAAATTCTCACACCAGACTGATTCTCAAATGTCAGAAGTGAGTTTGTTTACCAGCTTGTGCAGCTAAACAGAACACCTGAACATCAGTGCAAACTAAGAATGTACAAAAAGGCCTTAGCCAAACACGATGAAACAAGCAGCAGCTCTGTATGGTGGCCTGTATCACTGCTAGCATGCATCCTTCCCTCATGGAAAAGGAAAGGCAGCGGAAAACTGAGATACTAACACCTCAGCAAAAAGTGGGTTGGAGGTCCGCTGTCCTGCACCAGACTCAGCTCCAAACCTGCCCATTTTCACTATTTTGAAAAGGTGGGACCTCAGTGAAAATGCTGGCCTTTGAGGTGGTTATCACGAAGCTAATTAACTGACTTGGTAAATGATTAGAGTGAACATAATAACTAATTGTATTATGATCAGTGTATTAATTATCAAGTAAAAAGAAAAGGTCTGAGAAAATAATCTTTTTCTCAGGAGTTACTGTACACCGGTTTGTGAGGGTGTGAGGTATGAAAGCAGCTCACTGTATGATCAGACTCTTTTTTAAGTTACACAAATGCAAGGAGATGCATGCCAGTAACCACAGAGGAGATACATCTTTGCACTATATTTGGGACAGGACTGAGATTACCAAAGAAAATTGCAACTACAACAATTCATAGGAGCTATCTATAACCTCTCACAAATCAGGTTGCGTCCTGGGCACGCAGGATGAAATTCTCACCTACTGGTTCTGGAAAACAGGCTCATCCATCTGCAGGTTCCTCACTTGCAGCTCAGCTATTCCCCTTGTAACACAAGGACGGAAATTCTGCTTCATTTCGCTGGGGTGACGCTTGTTAGTAGCTGTTAATTCTCCCCGTGTTTGTGCAACTGAACTGACCCAATCCTGTCCCCAGTAAACTTTCAGGAGTACATGTAGATATTTTACGTATGAGTTTAATAAACGGATTTCCATCAAATATAAACTACCCAACAGAGGAACAGCTTGTATAAAGCAATGCACATATCTGCCGTCATCACAGACCACTCGGGCTTTGCTCTCATGGTTACCATGATATCATCACAATCCCTCAGAGTGTGTACTGCCTTCTGTCTCACCACGAATGTCAATTATTAATGCCTGCTCATCATAACAGCACATCATCTAGAAATGCATTTTCTTTCTCCCCGTGTATCTTAAGTAAAAAAATCCTCTCATAGTTTCTAACACAAAAGCACATGTTAAAAAAGAAGTGTTTGCAGATGTCCTAAAGAATTCGCCTCTCCTGGATTAACTGGTCTGCTAATTACCCAAAACAAGAGTAGTGAGTATTTATCACTGGAGGAGAGATAAGCAAGGCAGGTGGGAAATGTTTATACAGGCCAGATAACTAAATGTTCCTGGTGCCAAAACAAACAGGTGCAGGTTTTATTGATGCAACAAACAAGGAAACAAAACCAAACAAATACACAGTTGATGGGGAATATTTCTGTTCCACAAAAATAGTACCTACAAAGTAAAACAAAAGGCGTTCTGTCTCCTGGTGGCAACACTTTCAAAGTTGGGACTTCTCTACCTTCTGAATTTCAACATGAAGGATTACACCCAGGGGATTTTAAGAACATTGTCCCAGAACAACTGTTGCAGTATATCTGAAGGAAATCAACTGACATATTCAGATCCTCCATTTTCTTGGCGGTCCAGCACCTGACAGCAGCCTGAGATGCATAGCAGTAGTACAGCCAGTGGAAAAGCTACCTCAGCAGCATCTTCCCACTCATCCAATGGATAGAATTCACTGGATTATTGGGGGGTTAGTGGGCGTCCCTCCACCACATCCAGAATCACACACCAAACTAAAACACTGATGTAGATGCAACCTGGGACCTTTTCTGTGTGAAGTGAATCATTTCTACTGTTCCCATGTAACCACTGTGGTTCACATACAAGAGCAACTTTAGGGTGTACAGAGTAGAACTAAACCAGAAGATGCACACCAGCTTCTGGTATTGCTCTGTCTACAAAAGCAGCACAGAGCTCAGCTGGAGCATATTCACCACCCTCAAAAGGGTACACCATGAATTCTGGATCATCAGCACCTACTGTTTTACTCAAGAAACTCATTTTATTAAGTAATAACTCCTCCTAACTCCACTGAGAAACTCTAACCTCAATTTTTACCATCTATTTTGGACCAAATTAATTTTTTCTTCTTTTCACTCCTTTCAGACAACTAAGACTAGCAATTTACCTTCCTGCTAAACTGTTCCATATAGGTAAATGTAAAATATTTGTTTGTTTAGCTTTGTTTTTAAGAACAAAATATAGCTAAGAGAAATGAGATCTATGATGGTTATGCAGTAAAACTATCAAAAAAGGGGTGCAATAAGCTCCACTTTCAAGAGCAAAGACCTGAGCTGCTTTCTAAAAGCAGTTGTTTGATATGTCTCATCAGAGCAGAAATTGGCTGTGAAGGTGCCTAGAAAAATCATTGAGTAACATCCCATGTTCAAGCCTTATGCATGTTTTAAAAAGTTTTGTAAGCTTAAAAGAAGATGTATTTTAGCAATTCTTCTGGCTGAAAACCTGAGGTGGATGGAGATGGGCAGCTGTTTCACACTTGAATAATGATGAGACGTGACAAGGTGGTGTCAGTTCTGGGGAGCTGGAGGTTACGTTATTTCTCTGTAAATTACTGTCCAGCTGCATTTCCTGCCCAAAGACAGACCATGAGATTATCCCACATATGCAGCCTCAGAGCTGATGCTCCTCCTGATGAGACCACTAATAAATAATTAATGCAGACAGCTGAAGCAATATCTTCCCGTATACCTGCTACCACAATGGTCATCACTCACAGCATGTCTACTAGGTACTTCATTTCCCTAGGCTGGGCTACGGAGACGCCCAGAGTGAGGAAACTGGGGCAACCTGCTTACGCTACTGTGGAACTTTGAGCATCCACTCAGTAAGGCCCTTTATAGTGCTTGCTGTACAGAAGGTTAGATGGGACAAGCAGCTTCCATTTATGCTAGAGGAGGGACATGCCAATGACCTTTAAATAGCAGAACCACCTTTGGAAGCAGTCAAAGCTCCCTTATGTATCTCTGTTTCTCAAAAGCATGTGGCTGTAGATCAAATGCAAGGTAGCTGGTGCAGTGTATTTTAACTCCCTAGCTGCCTGTGCATTCCGTTCTGCAACCAATCCTTGAAATCATTACCTGACCTGAACTGTGGAATGCTCTTTGTTCCCCATCTCCCTTCTGCCCAGAAACGTTTCCCAGCCCTAGAGAAGGGAAGGCAGAAAAGAGAACAGCATAAACTAATGCTTCATTGAACAAGATCAGGTTCTAAAAGGATTTCCCACAGTACTGAATCATCTGGCTGTGGAACACCACAATAAAAGGCAGCTGCTGCCCATTTTCAGGACATTCTTGTGATGGGCAGCAGGGGTTATAGGCCCTCAACTCCTCCCCCAGAGCAGCTTCTTATAAAACTTATTTTCTCTTGACAATGCTGCCCATTCTACAGAAAAACTAATATGCTCAGTGTAGCAGGTAATCACTACAGTATGACCATCTTTTATTTGAAATATTGAACATTGTATAGGACCATCTCTATAAACACTCGATTGTCTCAGCTCTCAATGAAAGTTGAGACTTTTATTTTAGTTTAGATTTTTGTCTCTGAATGTCTTCGTACCCTTGTAGTTGTCCTTTTTAATCTTTACTGCTTCTTTATTGTTGTCATTTTTGCTAGAAAGACCTGCAAATTTATCAGGGATTATTTGCTTTTTTTTTTTAATTTGATAATGTTTTGCTAATTTGAGAAGTAGCAGATCATTGGTTTATTTAGTGGTCTTAATGACAACTATTTTTAAGAGCTTTAACATGCAGCTACTGTATCTTCTTTCAAGAAATCTTGCTTAAATCTGAGTCTTAGCCACCATACCCTATCACCCTGAACCATTTTCTAAATTATTCAAATAGAATTCTGTATTTTCTTCTCCCTTTTCTATGTAGCTGTTGCCTGTAAACGAAATAATTTTCAAAAACATTCCAAGCCTCTCTTTCTAGATACTGTCTCAGTAGTCCATTTCAGTGATTACTACATAACATCTTTTACTGTGCTAATAATCTGTGTGGACTCAGTCTATTCAAATTATTTACTGTAATTGCTCATTTCCTACATTTTTGAGCAACAACCTAAAAACAAAAATGAGAAATCCATATTTCAGAGCACATTATCAGCATATACCTGTAGTCTTGCAAGAGTTAGTTTCTCAGCCACTAAGCAGAACAGGAAATTGTTACATTAAAATGAAAACCAGAATATTTATACACAACGTATTTCCTTCATACCAGCCACCTGCTTTTCTTATCAGTAGTGCTTAGAAAATGCTTAATTTATGATACCTTTAATTTCTTTACACAAAACAGAAAATCTGTACCTCTGTCAATATTCCTTCAGATTGCTGTCTAATACTACAGAAGGAATCCCTTTCTTGTCTTGTGACAACTAGTGACTATGACAGTGTTAATTGTTTAAAGAAGAGACAATTAGAAAATTAGTTAAAGAATTAGTTGACATATGAGCATGTAGAATAATAATTTGTAATTGCTTCAGAAATATTTTGTTGAAGCTAATCCACAGAAAGACTGGGGATATCCTAACTACTATTTAAAACAAAAGGCATCACTCATTTGTTAAACTGTCAGGAAGAATCAAGTTCATCTTTCTATTGTGAAATAAATCAAAGTACTCTACCTGCATAATGAGTCAAAGTTCTTCCATATACTTCAATTCCCAGCCTGAAAGATCTGTGATATTTACCTGAAGCTCTAGGTAAAGGCACTATAACTCCTTGAAACTTCTCCTTTGATACCCCTGAAGAGCCTTTTCAACTCAACTATTGTGTCTACAAAACCTTGCCAGAGTACCCGCAATAACAGCCTACAAGCCAAATTCCTGGTCTGTGCATGCTGCCTTGCAGCAGAAGCACTCGAGGACATGGTTGAACACCTCAGATGGAAGACCTGCTTGAAAGTCCTTTTCCATGGCCAAGTATCAGAACACTCCCTTGGGAAATGGTACGTGAAATGGGAATGACAAGTATTGGAGACTGCTGCAATCTAGACAGAAGCAGATCTGAAACAGATATTTCACCAAACCTCATTCTGTGATCTGTACAAAAATGCCTTCATGCCCCATCCAGATGTCAGCAATATCTACCTCCCTGTAAGTTCTTCAGAATTCTCTGGGGCCTCTCTCCATTACCAGTTTGGCCACTCCACAGAAATGCAAGTTACCAGCAAAGAAAACCATTTTTCCTAGACACTTATTTAAAAATTTCCTCTTCTTTTCATGAGGCACCCTAGGGTATATAGTCTCTACACTAAGAGAGACAAAAAAAGAGATAAACACTCTGTGGGGGAAGATAATATTCTGTGAAAAGGCACTTGCTTCCTTGTTGAGGCATATATGTTCACTTAATGTACAGTTCTTCACTTGTGGGAAATGCAGCTGCTGAGACCATGTCCAAGATAATCCTAATTACTAACCACAGCGTGGTTGGACACACACACTTATATTCATGTAAGCAGATGGCCAGAAACTGCCAGTTTGATCTGTGTGGTTACAAGTCCTAGAACAATGTGCAAGTATCCAGAGTGACTAACCTGATTATCATGCTGACTGACATTCATGAATCAAAAAGTTATAGCATCCACTGAAGCTGTCTGTTGGCAGGCAGGTTGGAAAAAACCAAGATCCTATGGAGGCAACTCAGGAGCATCTAATTATGTGAAGATAGTCCTGGCTGGATTGCCATCAAGGGAACAACCTTTGGGAATGCTGTTGGGGGGCAGAAGCAAATCTGTCCTCTGTATGCCTATTACGGAAATGAAATGTTGAGTTTATAATCTAAAGCTTTCAAAACTTGTCTTGCGAGAAGTACCATTGCCTTCAGGGAGATATTTTTTCATGTTATTCCACACATTACTGCACATCTTTTTCAGACCCAGAGTTCTGTAAGCATTGTCACTTGTGACCAATATGTGGGTTCAGGCACTTAGAGTTTTACTGGGTTTTTTTGTTCTGTACTTTTCAAATCCAATCAGCACTCAAAGTTGTTTAAAGGCAGTATCACTGTTTCTTTCTTTCTTTCCTTCTTTCTTTTTTATTTTCTTTCTGTCTTTCTTTGCTTATAGGTATCTTTCTAGAGAGAAAAAAAAAAAAAGGAAGAAAATTAGAATCATAGAATCATTAAGGTTGGAAAAGACCTCCAAGATCATCAATTCCAACCTTGGACCAAACACCACCATGGCAACCGAACCACAGCACTAAGTGCCACATCCAGTCATTTCTTGAATGCTTCCATGGATGGTGACTCCACCACCTCCCTGGGCAGCCTATTGCAATGCTTAACCATCTTTTCAGTGAAGAAATTCCTCCTGATATCCAGCCTGAATCTTCCCTGGCATAGATGAAGGCCATTTCCTCTCATCCTGTTGCTAGTGCCTGGGAGAAAGGGTTAATCTCCACCTGGCTACAGCCTCCTTTCAGGGAGCTGTGGAGAATACGAAGGTCTGTCCTGAGCCTCACCACAGCTGAGTACAGGGGGAAAATCTCTGCTCTGGTCCTGCTGGCCACACTGGTTATGATACAGGCCAGGATTAAAACAAGTCGTTATTAAAATGTTTATTTTATTTTAGATCACATTGAGGTATCAATGGTTGTAATTGAAAGCTCAGGACTTTAAAGAACAAGGTTGTTATTCAGGTGTCTGAAGATTGAATAGAAGAGCACAAATTTAGGCAAGTGTTTGACATGTATTTCCTATTAATGTAGAATTAAAACATTAAGAATGGGGAGCTTATTTTACATCTTGTATAGAATGAAGCATATTGATAAGCTGTAGCTAAGGTGAAAAGTAGCCTACGCTATCTCATTTTCACAGCTTTTGTTATATGGCCTCATCTATAGCTTTTCATAATAATCTGTGTTTTTTCTTATATCAGAGAGAGGAAATATTCAGAATCATTTCATAATGCTGATCTTGTACTCAATGACAATTTAATCCTAACCAAAGATCTCAATACTATAACTATTCACAGAATCTTAGAACGGTTTGGGTTGGAAGGGACCTTGAGGATCATCTAGTTCCAACACGCTCCCATGGGCAGGGAACCTTCCAGTACACCAGCTCGCTCAAGGCCCCATCCTGTCTTCTCTTGAATATTTCCAGGGAGACACAGCCTCTCTGGGCAACCTGTGCCAGTGCACCACCTCTCCCACAGTAAAGAATTTCTTTCTAATATTTAATCTAACCCTGCCCTCTTTCAGTTTAAAACCACTCTGCCTTGTTCTGTCACTACATGCCCTTGTGAAAAGTCCCTCTCCAGCTCTCTTGTAGACCCTTTAGGCACTGGAAGGCTGCCGGAAGCTCCCCCCAGAGCCTTCTCTTCCCCAGGCTGAAAAACCCCAGCTCTCAGCCTGTCTTCATAGGAGAGGTCCTCCAGACCTCTGAGCACCTTCATAGCTTCCTCTGAACTCACTCCAAGAAGTCCTTGTCCTTCTTGTATTGGGGGCCCCAGACCAGGACACAGTGCTCCAGATGAAGTCTCACAAAAGCTTCTCAAAAGATGATGGGAAAAATCACCTCCCTTGACCTGTTTGTCATACCCCAGGGTTGGCTTTCTGGGCTGCAAATATGTGTTGCCAGCTCAACCAAAACCTACCAGTCCTTCTCCTCAGGGCTGCTCCCAATCCCTTCACCACCCAACATGTATTTGTGCTTGGGATTGCCCCAGCCCAGCTGCAGGACCTTGCTCTCAGCCTTGTTGAAGTTCATGAGGTTTGCATCAGGTCACCTCTCGAGCCTGTCAAGGTCCATCTATCCATGCTATCAATGGATAGCATTCCTTCCCTGCAGAGTGTTGTCTGCACCACACAGCTTGATGTCATTGGTAAAACCGGTGAGGGTGTATTCTGTCCCACTGTCCAGGATGCCACTGGAGATGTTAAACAGTGCTGATTTACTGACCCCTGAGCAGTGCCACTTCTCTCCACTTGGTCATCAAGCTGTAACCACAGCTCTACGAGTGTGACCATCCAGACAGTGACTTATCCACCAGGAGATCCATCCATCAAATCATGTCTCTCCAGTGTAGAGACAAGAAAGTCATGCAGGATAGTGCCAAATGCTTTGCACAAGTCCAGATAGATGAGGTCAGTTGCTATTCCCTCATCTGCCAAAGTGGTAATCCCAGGGTAGGAGGGCACCAAATTTTTCACGCACGATTTAACCTTAGTGAAACCATGTTGGCTGTCACCAATCACCTTCTTCTTTTTCATTATCCATAGCATGATCTCCAGAAGGATCTAGTCCACGATCCTGCCAGGCACAGAGGTGAGATGGACTAGACTGGTTCCCCAGGTCTTCCTTTTTTCCCTTTCTGAAAACAAGGATTATGTTTCTACTTTTCCAGTCACTGGGAACTTTATTGGACCTCTATGACTTCTCAAATACCCTACAATTCTTGAAGACATTCAATTGCTGCAGTTAATAGGCTTTCACTGGACTCTCTTGCTATTTAAAAGCCACAGAAAGCTGAAAAAGGATCTTGCAGCCTGTAATTCCAAAAATATAGCAGATGTAATGTGCCCTCTCCTGAAGCCTCTGCTGTCCAATAGAGATCTGCATGGAGTGTTATGAATTTACTCTAGATGTGCAAACACACAATAATACACAAGTCAGCTTCAACAAGTAATACAGATATCACCATCAGAGATTCTTAATACATCACCATTACCTGACTAAAAAGCATTATGACATTTTCACTTATGGTCAGCCAGGCTGACACACACAACACACACACAGAAAATCAGCCAACTTAGGCTGATAAAAAATAGAGAACTGCTATCTCGATAGCTAGTTCCATTCTTTAATCAACTTTATAACTAAAACCTTTCGTATATTTTTGAATTTCTCTTACTTCCTTCATTGGATTCCATAGTGTTTTTCTGTACCTTGTGTTGTATAATCCTACCAAGTTTAACACCATTACTTAAAATGAAGCACAAAGTGAACTGTAACTTAGAAGTTAACATTTCAACAAGTTTTCAACTCGTTAGTTAGCTCCTAGCAATAGATGCGTGCCTGAAATCATTTTACTTTCAGCTGGCACAAATACTAACTCAAATACTAAGTTTTATATGCTTTTTCTGTTACTGTTTCTTGAAGACTAAAAATGGATGTCAAACTAAAACTGTAAAAATACATTTATTCTATGTTTTCCACAGAGTGGAGCTTGCAACTGCTGTGTCTACTACAACTTTGAAAGCATATTGCAGCACAGCAGAACTTCAGTATTTTCATATGCAAGGATGAACTGGCATCCTCAGCATACACACACTTATTTGTTGCCACACAGGGCAACAGGAGATACCAATTATTTTTCAAAATTAGCATTTAAAGCTTTGCCATTTAACATTTTGGCTGTATACCAGAGAGTATTATGGTATGACTTGTACTTTGAAACCATAACTAAAATATTTAAAAATTTGCAAATGATTGCTATTAACTTGAAATTAGGAAAAAATAAACACAGAACTTCAACAAAACTACTAAAATTCAGTTTATGGAACCACATTGAATTCTTGATAACTATTTCAGATTTGGATAGAAAAAAATAGCAAATCACAATAGCACACATGGAGGCTTTTTGTCGATAACAGCAGCGACTTTCATGAAAAATATTTACAAACTAGGTATAGCTATGAACTCTCCTACTATCATGAGATCTTGAGATAAAGTATGAGCTTTCCTAACAATGGGACAAACTTGCATGGATAAAATTTGTAGGCATACATTTCTGAAGAAGACCGTATTGGCCTCATCGTATTCCTGAAATAAACATGATCAGGGTTTGGCAGCACTGAAAACTTCAGAGAAATATAATTGAAATAATCAAATAGAAATCCAATAATATAGTGATCATGCCCAGACTCTAACAGATATTATGGTTTTTATTCACGCTATGAGTATTTTTACTTCTCTGCTTCACGGAAACTGAAATATTCTTCTCCCTCTATTTCCTAATTAAAGAAAGGATAAGTTTTAAATATCATAAATTTTCAAGATATATCTTTAATTACTTCTATAGTCAACCCTTTGTCGAAGAATATTCCCAGAGGCAAACATCATCTGATGTCAATTAAAACCACTTTAAAAAAACTGATTTATTTTGTGTCTTTGTGTCTTAAGTCTTCCAGCAGCTCTGTATTTATCTTTTGAAGAGCTGGAAGGGAAGAATATATTTGGGGTTTTATTTTCTTCAAAACTATGCAGACACTGAATTTTTAACTACTATCTACAGCAATAACATCTCAGTTGCTAGGAAAAGTTCACGTGTTCATGTGTTCATGTGTTGTATCACAATGACTGTGGACATTTTTGTTACCATGGTCTTTCCTAGAAAAATTGAGTGACATTTATAAAATATAACACATTTGATAAGGTCTTCGGTCTATTTACATTTTTTCCCATGGATTTGTCTTCTTTTCCTTTTCTTCAACCATTGTCATACTGGTTTAGAGAAAAATTTAAGATGCAATTTTATATTGCTTTTGCTGCAGTTTTAGGTTTGTGTGGACAGATTAATTTGAGATATATATACGTATATATAATATATGTATATATACATTATATATATATATAAATATATATAATACATGTATTTTTTTCTAAATTTCTAGTTGTCCCTAAATACATTTCGCTAGGATTCCATTTTACATAGACAAAACCAAGAAAACCAGTTCTGTCTGCTTTCTGTAATGCTCTTCACACTGTAGCCAGCTTTCACTAAAAGCAAACACAGTACTGCAAGTATATGCCTTGGAGACAACACTAGTCTTGACACCTCTAATGCTCACTACTGCACTAAAGTAAGGCTGGCTATACTTTTCTGCAGCAGGCTCTGTATTTTTCTCTAGTCATACAGTCTCTGCAATTGCAAGCCTAACTGCATTGTTTCACTCAGTAAGAAGCTGACATTTCCCCTGATTAGTGTCAGTGTACAGTATTGACTTTTTTGTAGTGCTTTAATTAATGTGTGCATTGCAAACTCTGATCCCATAAAATATTGGCAGAGGAACACGAAATAGCAGTGCTTAACAGATGGCCCTGACTGCAACTCCCATTTTCTGCAAAGTTGTAGGAGAAAGTACCTCTCATAACAAAAAGCACAGGTGAATAATTAAATGTTGGTAAACTTATGGTCTGCACCTAGAAGTAAACACAGCTGCCTGTGCTACAAACACAAAGAGTCAAATCAGACTTATTATCAAAGGTAACTGGTCTTGTACATAGATTCAGTCTTAAATTTGGAGAGGTGAGCAAAACTAAATCCAATCTAAGTTTAGAATAGCAACTTCCATAACTTTAGGATAACTAAAATTTGATCTAAGTTCTGTTCTCACAGTCTTGAGGAGCAGCCAGAAGAATACGCAGTTTAATAATAAAGCCAAAAGAACACAGTTTCCCCCGGAATCTTCCCCTGTAAAATATCTGCCAGTCAGAGTCACCGATGTGAGAGTAGAATGGAGAAATCTGTGGGTGAAAAAATTACTTTTATGGTGAGTTGATGACTTCAAGAGAGAGTCAAACCTATACATTTTACAGTGTTCCCTAGCCACTGTGACAAGCTTTTCCACATAAAGGTCAAATGTGTTCCACAGGATTCTTCTTACCAACTGTGTAGCAATAAGTAAGATTGTGAACATGACCCTAGGGGCTGGTGAGTAGGATGTTTCAGAAAAAAATGCAGTCTGTTTTGGAATCAATATCCCCCAATATACATATAAGAAGGGTGTGAGATTGTTTGCTAACTCACAGTGCAAGGCCATCTATTTTCACTGTCCTTTGGCACAAAGTTGCTGAGAGGTAAGGAGGCAATCACTGTGGGATAGAAGTAATCTGAAGGAGAAGACTATAGAGAACCTGGTGTAGCCCTGTACATTTCCGGAGGGTTCCTGAAGGCTTCACACTGGGACAGCTCAGCTTTACCAGAACAGATATATCTTATAATTAAACATAATGAGAGAAAAGTTTGATATTTTTTTTGGAGCATTTTAGAAATTCTCTCAGCTGTCTGCAATCCTCTAGTCCATGCAGATAAGAGGAGTGTGTGGGGGCAGAAGAGTACCCACTTGCTGGAAGCTGGGTAGAGCGAGAGCAAAAGCAAAAAATACCAATTACAATGCAATTACTCCTCAGGCATGACTGTACTGCTACCCACTCACCAACTGCCCATGTCTGTGGGTTGTCTCTAGTTTAGTTTTACTACAGTTAAGGAAATATTGTATCACTTGTCGTTCAGATAGATGGCATGATTTTAACTACTGTACTGTTTTCTCCTTGTTATTTTAAAAGACATGTTGCTTTTCAAGGGTTTTTTTGCTTGGAAGACAGACAAGTACAGCTAGCTTGACAGCACAAGACAGATTTACCACTATAGACCCATTTGGTTTGTTATTTTTATACCTAAATAGTGGTAGAGATAATTCCAACATGGATAATGTGCTATTTACAACGCATGTTATAGTAGGCCAAAATTAATCCAGAACTTCCTCCCACCTCCAATTACCTTTATTAAGACTTGAGTTATTTTAATTGGAATAAACTCAGCCTGTATGAAAGAGCTTTGCAAAATAAGATTTAGATTTGTTAGAGAGTCTTGAGAACACAGTAAAAGCCAAAGGGTCACTCTTAGGCAACTGAGCTAGATTTTGAACTAAGAAACATAGGAGTTTCTCTGATATTGTGGAGCATTAGACCACAAGAATAGGAGAGAGAAAATAAAAGACCATTAAGTTTTTCAGCCACAGAGACAAAAAAGAGACTCTGTTGAAAACAAGCAAACGAACAAACAAAAACGAGGGCACAGTGAAAAGAAAGCAGTGGCAGGTCACTTTCTTCCGTCGTCATAGTTTAACTCCAGGTGGCAACTAAGTATCACGCAGCTTCTTGATCACCACCCTCATCTCTAGCCCCCTAGCCCAGCCCCACAGTGGGATGGGGAGGAGAACTGGGAAAAAAACCTAAAACCTGTGGGCTGAGAGAAGGACAGTTTAATAACTGAAACAAAATAAAATTTAATAATAACAATAATTGTAATGAAAAAGGAGACAACAAAATGAGAGAGAATAAAACCCAAGAGAAACAAATGATGCACAATAATACCATTGCTCACCAGCTGTGCCAGCCCCTCCCCAAGCAGTCATCTGTGACTCCTGGCCAACTCCCCCCAGGTTATGTACTGGGGATGACCTCCTATGGATGGAACATCCCTTTGGCCAGTTTGGGTCACCTGTCCCAGCCATGCTCCCTCCCAGCCTCCTGTGCACCTGCTCACTGGCAGGGCACAGGACATGTGAAAGTCCTGGATTTAGGGTAAACCCTATCTAGTAACAACCAGAACATCAGCGTGGTATCAACGTGGTATCAGTTATTCTCATACTAAATCCAAAAGACAGCACTGTACCAGCTACTGGGAAGAAAAGTAACTATTCCAGCTGAAACCAGGGCAGTAATTCATCTGCATGACCATAGTTTTGTGGGAAGAACAGCACCCCTTCCTTCCTCTATACCTTTTGCTCATGAAATTCTGTGGAATTTTTCTTTTTTGATCCCCTATATTATTTCATAAGAAGTTATACTAGGCTTCCAGAAAACCTAAAAAAGATGTTTCTATGTAATAATACTCAGTGTTTTAAAAGGTGCTTATAAAAATGAAAGGACAGTATCTACTAGACAACAGTGTAATCTGCTTAGGTGTGAGGATTAAAAAAATCAGTGTGCTACAGACATAATGAGCAGGCAGTTATTTCAGTAGAACTCAGTGACGTCAGATACGGTCTTTTGAAGGTCAGCAGTTGAGATGATCTACATTATTACAAGTTTAGAAAAGGACCAAAAGTTCTTTGATCTGCATAAAATGGCCTGTAAATTATTTTGCTAACCTTTGCAAATAATTAATTTTAAAATGCAATGTGTTTTGGTGATCTACCTCAAGGAAAGAGAGGTCCGTGGTACAGCAGAAGGATGCAGCCATTATTCCCTGTGTTCTAATTATTTATAATTGTAGATCTACAGTGAAATCTATTTTGTTTTCACATAGATTGTTCAAGCAGATATTTAGTCATTCTCCTAAAAGACAGTTTTCTGATATAGGTGTGTAAAATTGTAGACTCATAGAATAGTTTGAGCTGGAAAGGACTTTAAAGACCATCTAATTCCAACCCCCCTGCCATATGCAACGACCCCTTTCATTGGATCAGGTTGCTCAGAGCTGCATCCAGCCTGGTCTTGGACACTTCCAGGAACGGGGCATTCACAGCTTCTCTGGGCAGCCTGTTCCAGTCCCTCACCACTCTCACAGTACAGAATTTTTTCTTAATATCTAACCTAAACTTTTGCAGTTTGAAGCCATTCCCCCGTGTCCTGTCACTACATGCCCTTATCAGAAGTCCCTCTCCACCTTTCTTGTAGGTTCCCTTCAGGTATTGTAAGGCCACAATAAGGTCACTCTGAAGCTTTCTCTTCTCAGGCTGAACAATCCCAGTTCTCCCAACCTTTCCTCATAGGAGAGGTGCTCCATCCCTGTAATCAACTTGGTGGCCTCATCTGCACTTGCTCCAACAGGTCCATGTCCTTGTTGTGCCGGAGACCCCAGAGCTAGATGCAGCACTGCAGTGGGGTCTCACCAGAGCAGAGCAGAGGGGCAGAATCCCCTCCCTTGACCTGCTGCCCATGGTGCTCTGGATGCCACCCAGGACATGTTTCACTCTCTGGCCTGCAAGTGCTCATGGATGGGTCAGGTCCAGCCTCTCATCTACCAGTGATCTGTGTCTTCTTCTTTGTAAAAAATGTCTGTTGCTTTAAAGATGAGGCAATTCTATAACTTTTTTTTTAATCAAGTTTTTTCAAACCAGCTAGTTCTAAAATTGCAGAATGTTATGATGATAGACACATTTTGAGATTTTTAGCATAACAGGCAGACATGATGCAAAATAGGTTTGGAGCAGAGACTCTGTAACAAACCCAGAAACGCACATGAAGTCTTTGAGGATTTCTAGATATGGAGGAGACACATTTTAACTTCTCCAAAACGCAAGGAGAGGATCGGTCAAGTGGGGACAAAAAAAAAAGAGAGAATTTGCAAAATGTCTGTACAAATTAATAGGAAATAAAACCAGGATAAATTACAAATGGAAGCTATAACAAAAAAAAAAAAAACTTAAGAAATAAGGAGGAGGTACATAATTGTGTGAAGAGAGGAAAATATGTTGGAAAAGAAGAACAAAAGAGAAAATATGTCACAGTGGGTGGACTTGATTCCCTCTCAATCGACATACTGAAATCAGCCTTACAGCTGACCAGAGGGGAGATTCGTCATAAGTAAAGCTTATCTTAAAGGCAAAGCTGAATCACTTTTGTTTCCACTTACTTATGTATACATTAAAAAAAAATAAAAAAAAAATAAAGAAAAAAAAGAAAAAAGAAAAAGAAGCTAAAAGAAAAATTTTAAAGTGCATACTGTGACAGAATTTAGACTAAGCAAGAGGAAGCTATCCCGGTATATCAGTGTGTCTATTTCACACAGCAAAAAGGTTATAATTTGGTACTAACACTGATTTCCCAACTGCTCTTTCCATCATATGAGTCATATCAGTGACATAGGTCTATTTTCTAAAAGTTATAGAAACATATTCAAAATATGACCATGTCTAAACTATCCTCTTACCTATTGATGAAGACATTCAGATGGAATTAATGTCCTAGCCTATGAGAGTTGTTAGTCACATGCTTAAATGCAACCTAAAACATGTAAAAATTTCTGAAATTTTATTCATGTGCTTGAACTTAAACAAGTGCTTCACCGTAGAGAAGCCTAAACCCCTCTGTATTTCTCATCCTCACATCACTCTATTTGTACACACTGTAAAGCATCAGACACTTTGCTACTGATATTTTGAATATTTGATGTAACCCATCAGGTCCTTTCTTGGCCATCCTCCTCTGTCCTGTGAATTTAGGGAAATAATTGTGCTTTGCACTTATACTAGACCATACTCTAGGGGAAAGTAGCAAAGAAGAGTTGCCCAGAAACCCTAACTGAACAGTAATCTGGAGGCAAAATAAATAATATCTGAAATGACAAACGAGGAGGAATCTAAGTCATCCACTAGAAAAATCCCATTGTGAAGACTGCATGTGAAAAGTGCATGTGAAGAGGATGTGGACTTACCCTTCAGCTGAGCTGTAAATAACAGTGATTCCTTCCCACTACAGGATCTACATCTGCAAATCCTCTCCTGAAGGCAGGAACTCCCAATGACTGCTCTTCAGGGCACACAGCAGGAACCAAGCAGCGTTACAATGCATCTCTCAGCTTTTGGATAGTATACTACCACTACTATTTAACACACTCAGGTCCAGCTGCTTTCCTGAGCAGCTGCATCAAGTCAATAAGAGACTTTAAGTTTTAATGACTTTGCAATTATTAACGGAGATGTTTTCTGTGTCTTGATGAGACAAACAGCAGGTAGTTACTTGCACATGATTGTTGAGAAGCATCTGCGCAATGACTACAGCCGAGCTCTTGTTAACGGAGAAAAACAATGATGAAACAGTGTCTTTACTATTATTCATTGTTATTGAATAAAAATATTTTTAAATCAATAGCCCTTTTGAGTTGTACTACCAGCATAAAATGAGTTCAGAAGAATTGTATTTCCTGATGAACACGGTTTGCTGTCCAGAGGCTGATACTCTGAGTAAATCTGAAAGTCCCCTAGTTATTTTCTGAAAGGGTTGATTTATGAACAATGAACTGTTATGAGCTAAAATATCATCAGTTTTCATAATTTACTGAATTAATGATCTTTAAAACTATACAATTATGTATATTGTAGTATTTAATACATACATACATATAGATGCATAAATGGAAGATGTGATTTCCGTTATCTATCGATAATCACATAATTCAAGAGTATAAAAGGTGATGTGTTGTTTTTTCTTATCACATGGGGCTTTAAGGTTTAAAATAATTTAATAAAGGTTTCTGATGAAGCTGGAATAGTTGGTGACTCATAGGTCGTCAGTGGGTGGCAGGTGAGAGAAGGGAAAGCCTAAAGCAGTTAAGGTTTTAATGAGACTCAGAGCTAGTTTCCAATTCAGAAGATTCTTATTTATTATTTTTTCCTGTTATTTTAACCAATACACAATGTTAAATATATTCTCTTTTCTCAACTTTTGTTTAGTCTAATTTGTTCTTTCCCTTTTCTCTAGAGTGTTTGTAAAAAGCTAAAAGATTCTATCAGAGTTTTAAAAAAGTGGAAGCATTTGCAAATTCAGTTATGAGTTTTCTTTCTTAAGACTTTATATGTTCTGATTTAAAAAAACTACTATTAAAATATCATAGCTTTAGTGATGCATCTTAACTTATTCAGCATATATTTATTTAGAATTTAACTTGTGAAGATAAGCCAGAATTTGACAAGCTTCCACAATCTCCCAACTAAATTCAACTGAATACGTTAACCATTTCATATGTCAGGAAAGCTGTCGGCACCAGTTTAGCTGAGATTCCATGACAGGACTGGGAACAAAACTTTTGGATGTCATGTTTTAACATAACTGCTAGAACTAAGACTGTCCTACCTAAATTACCCCAAGTGCATCCCCAGCAGAACTGCTGAAGCTGATCCTTTTATTGTTCTTTGGTTTCAGCCCTAATCTTATGATGGGGAATCTGTCCTCTCACCGTGTGAATGGGAGGCTGCCATGTCCACAGCAACCATTCCTTTGGAGAGGCTAATGACTGTGTGAGTCTGTTGGACTGACTGAATCACAAGAGACTGAAAAGAAATGCAGCATTGTCCCCAGTGCCAAATAGAAGCCAAAGGTAAAATTTAGACGTATTTTGACTACATGAACTTCTTTGGATAGCATCTGGTCTTCACTTTTCATAGGCTTATGTTCTTCCATGAGGAAGAAAAGCCTGGTTTCATGGGGTTTTTTTTCCCTAGAAATATATATCATCACTGCATACTAGCAGATTCATTTACTTCTCATTAAAAAACATAAATAAAATAGTTCTGGTATGTTCCTTTCTTCTTCCACTCTTTTTAGCTTCTCCAGTCTATTCTGTTATTCTTCACCAATTACTTCAAGGAGCAAATGTGACCTGTCCTCTTCATACACAGGAGCAATAGAACCTCTTGTGCTAAGCAGAGCTGGAGAACAAATAATTTATATGGTTCACAGTCTGCCAAAATCAAAACAACTTCACAGAGTTTTTCATTATCACATAAACTAAGAGACAAGCTAAAAAAGGTCTGAAGATCTGTCCACATGGACCTCTGCACGCCTTTTATTTTGACAAAATGAAGCAGGTGCTGAGATTGAAACCTCTTTGGCTCAGCTCTCTGCCTGACATTCTGGAAAGACAGGGTTCTCTCCCTTTCCAGATGCATAGGACTGTGATCTGCCTGAAATCCTCAGCATTTATTCACATCTAGAAGACATACGGTTTCTTACCTATGCTCTAAATAAGAGAATAAATTGTGTTTCTTACTATGGTGAAAGAAATAAACCAGTGAACCTACCCTCTCCAAATCATTTTGAGCAGGACTGGCAACATAATATGCAGAAGTTTCTTACTGTGTTCCAAACAATTCACAAGGGAACACCCTGATTCTGCAGGAAAATGACAGTTCGATGCTGCACTCTCCTGCAACTTCAACTTATCTTGAAGAACCTCCACAGCATGTTGAGTATCAGCTCCAAACTTAATAGAGGCAGAGGATTATTACAACCCACAAGACTAATCTAATGACTTAATCAAAATCAAATATTTAAAAAACATGAGATTTAAAATTATTGGATCATAATTCTTATTCTAAGACTAACAGTCACATGCGGATTCTGTTCCAGTCGCCACACTATGACAGCGTGTTGTCATGTTGGTGCATTGAAAGAAATAAACTCATTAGATTGTAACCAAAGACAAGAATATTCGTCCTCCCTGAGCTTCCACATTAGCATCCATGGTGTCTGAAGGCAAACATTAATGAACTTCATATTTTAAAACCTCTAATGTGAAAGCTGTCCTTGGTCAATTAGAATGACCCTAAGGCTCCACCTGCTATTCACATCAGTTTCATAATCTCTGTGCACAATATTTCTAAAGACCTTAGCAGCAGTAAAAGTGATTTTGTGTTTCTTGATTTTATTTTCCTCTTCTGCAGATCTCACACTCAATCATTTTAAAGAATATGTTTTCCACACAGCTGCTTCTATGCGTGTACAAGTGTCTTATGAAGGAAAAAAAAATTTAAAAAGCTGTTCTCCAACATAAGGTAGGACTAGGGATTGCTTTGACCTGGATTTCATTAACCAAACCTACAAAGAATTCAATGACTAAGAGTAAAGATTTTTTTAAATCTTATTAACCAATGATTTCCTATTCCTCCTGTCACTGTACTAGGCCAGAAAAGGAAGATAGCATTTCGGTAGGTATTGTACACAATAAGAAAGAGAGTTTCTTCTCTTTTAAAAAATAAATTATTTGAAATTTTAAAAAGAAGCAAAGGAAATAAACAGAAGAAAAGGATGGAGTCAAAAGTGAAACAAAGCTATTCAGCGTGACAGGTTATCTTGATACTCCATGGACTTTCTTTTTCTATGCATGACAGTGGAGAAGCTCATTGAATCACAGACGACTTACCATGATTTTATGTGAGATCAGAGTGAGGCCCTTCAAAAAATATGCATGCTGTTCAATTTCTAGGCAAGAGTGACAAGGAGGCAGTTTTGTATGCAAAGGAAACCAATCCACAGTCCAGCTAAGACCAAAAGCAAAAACCCTACTGAAGAAAAGCAAAAAAGCCAAACTATAGTCTAGATCATGGTTTCTGGAGAAAATATATGTAGTTTTCTCCCTAAGATTACAATGATAAAATTAAAATCAACCAGAAAATGTTGTTCTAGAATTTTCAGTTGCAGCAAATTTAGGGTTAATTTGCAATAAAAACCAACATCATTTTAACTTTTAATACCTTTAATTTGCAAATGCAGAATTTCCAGAGAGCCTTTTACTATGAAAGTTGATATAATACTTTCATGATCTTGTATATAATGATGCTCAAACATCAAAAGAAAGACTAATGTAATATACAAACTGTGAAGGTAATTTTAAAGAATTAATTAATTATATGCCCTCTAGCACTGAATTTTGTGCATTTGTTTTAAAGTATCTAGAATCTACACACATAATTCTCATTATGTTGCCACTGCACTTTTAATTCAACATCATTTTTCTTTTACTAGAAAACACAACTTTTCCATCTCTTCATCACCATTACTCTATGGTGGTGGCAAACCTCCCCGTTTCCAGCACTCTTGAATTACCTTAATGTGCTTTCACTGGCTGTGGATTCTGATCTAGGCAATCACAGACCGGTTTACTTAGCTACATCACTCTATTTTCTCTCAGGTACAAGCTGAATACCAGGGAAAGGTTAAGGAATCTCCCTGAGTCATGCTAGGGAGGTCTTGGCGCAGGGCCCTTCCAGCCCTTCTGTGACCACACAAGCCTTCTGTCACCTTTGGCTGGGCTGTGTAGCATAGTTCACAACATAGCCACTAACACTGGGGAACCGTACAGCAGAAAAGCCAAAAAGAATGCTTGGTCTCCAACCTTAAGTTTTCTTCTAGTTATGCTGATCTTTGTCCTATAACTCTCATACTGAGTTCAGCAAGTAGCACAGGTTCTGCACAATGATGAAGTAGCACAGGTTCTGCACAACTGGGGTAAATCAGCTGCCTGCTAGCAAAAACCATCTGCAGGAAAGTAAAAAAAAATAAAAAATAAATATCATGCATGTATTATCCCAGAGCAATGAGGAAACTGAATTTAGACTTTCTAAGTGGTCCTTCATAACAGCAATAATATTAGCCTTCTTGTCTGAATTTCTGAGAAAATGCAGCCAAATCTGAACACTGAACTCAGTTTTCTGGTGCATATCAAATATGTTCAGAACCCTTTGCAGGCTTAAAAGATGTGATTCTGTGGAAATGAAACCATTAGCCTTCAACAGGAAACAGGCCTGCACAATGTTAACATAATCTTTCTGGATTTCAGTAAAATATTTGATACTTATACAATCTCGTTCTGGATAAAGTGTCCAGGATTCAGCTGAACACATCGTGCGATAGCTGAGCAACTGGCTCACAGGTCAGGCACAAAGGCCGATAGTGGCTGGAGTGACATCAGACTGGTGACCTGTCACTGGTGGGGTTCCACAGGACTCCATCGTAGGCCTTGTGCTCTTCAACATCTTCATAAGCAACTTGGATGCAGCCTTAGAAGAGATATTAAGTTTGCAGATGATACAAAATTGGGAGGAGCTGTTGATTCCCTTGAAGGCAGAGAACCCCTGCAGAGAGCCCTCAGCACATTAAAGAGACGGGCGATCACCAACCGTATGAAGTTTAACAAGAGAAAGTGCCGGATTCTGCTTCTGGCATGGGGCAACCCTGGATGTATGTACAGACTGGGGAATGAGATACTGGAAAACAGTGCTGTGGAAAGTGACCTGGAGGTCCCGGTCAACGGCAAGCTGAATGTGAGCCAACAGTGCCTGGGCAGGCGGGAGGGCCAACCCTGTCCTGGGGAGCATCAGGCACAGCACTGCCAGCTGGGCAAGGGAGGGATTGTCCTGCTCCGCTCTGAGCTGGGGCAGCCTCAAATCAAGTGCTGGGGGCAGTTTTGGGTGCCACAATACAAGAAAGTTATAAAACTATTAGAGAATGTCCAAACGAGGGCTATGAAGATAATGAAGGACCTAGAAGGGCAGCTGTATGAGGAGCAGCTGAGCTTACTTGATCAGTTCAGCCTGAAGAAGAGAAGACTGAGGTCAGACCTCAGCACAGTCTACACGTTCCTCATGAGGGGAAGAGGAGGGGCAGACGCTGACCTCTGCTCTGTGGTGACCAGTGATAGGACCCAAGAGAATGGCCTGAAGTTCTGTCAGGGGAAGCTTAGGCTGAATATCAGGAAAAAGTTCTTCACCCAGAGGGTAGCTGGGCACTGGAACAGGCTCCCCATGGAAGTGGTCACAGCACCAAGCCTGAAAGAGTTCAGGAAGTATTTGGACAACACTCTCTGGCACATGATGGTATTTTTGGGGTGTCCTGAACTGGGCCAGGAGTTGGACTTTGATGATCCTTGTGGGTCTGTTCCAGCTCAGAATATTCTGTGATTCTATGATGGTTGGTTCAGTTGAAATAGTGATACCTTTCTGGAATGTGAACTTTAGACAACTCATTTGATATTCGTGTTAGAATGTTAAAGCACCCTTTAGCTTTTCTGGCCAGGCAGTAAGGAGTGACTAGTTTGTATTTTGGGCACTTGCATTACACACTAGGTCTCCAAATTCATCAATTTAGCCACCTAGGACAACAATTCAAACACTGCTATTTTTTGCACAGTTTTATGAAGTGAACCAGATAATTTTTTACTTTTGTGAAAAATAATGTTATACTGAGATCTAGGAAATGTACATGAGGAAGTATTTTGAGGATCAAGAGAAGTGGCAGCAGGAATATTGAATAGTGGAGGAGGAAGAAATATCAGATTTCTGGTGGGTTGGTCAAACCCAAGGGGTTTGAGCCACTTGATCATCAATGCAACAATATCCCCGAAATGGATTGTACCAAGATTGCTCTTTTGTGGTAGGACATATAATCCTATACTTTTCCAGAGGAAAAAAAATCCTGAGATGCAGTTTTTTTGGAAGAATCTATTAAGTAAATTTAACAACAAACTTGAATGCCATAAGCATGTAAGAGGAAAGTGCAGAGTTCTCCCTTCTGCCAAATAAAAATCAAAAGAGAAATTTTCATATTCCAGTAAAGTTTTCTGACTAGCCTCTGTTGTACTTGACCATTTCCTTATTTTTCCTTGGACTTTGTTCAATTTCTAAATTTCTCATTAAAAAATTATATTCTTATATTGATTCGTAATATAAACTAGGCCAATATATTACCAAATTTCATTGCAATTTGACTGTACATGATTCATTGTTTATTGGAGAACAGTGTTCCTGGTATCATTTTTAAATTCTTAATTGCTTCAAATTTTTACTGTCTTGAAATAGATTTCTACAAGTTTCAGATTCTTATTGTTTAAGAAGTACTTTTAAAATGAGAGAATATAATATAGGGCCAGTTGTTCCTGTGTGCACTGAGCCTAAACCAGCAGCTAAACACTGAATTTTCTTATTGTTAAAGTCCTCTGCTTAGGTAATATGCATCTGCTGTCTGTTGAACCTTCTGAATAAATGAAATTAATAGCAAATTAAGTATGGTATAAAAATGTATTTCCTTTTCCTGTTCCTCTTGGGAAATGCCTACAGTGACCCCTAACTTTGCAGAATCTTCATTATAGTCTTATCTTCATGTATAAGAAAGGGGAAAGTGAAATTTATCAAAACCAATAGACTTCCACCCCAGCACTCAGACCTTTGCAACTTTCAAATGCAGACTTAGCACTAAAGACTAAACATTCTGCTGCTATGCAGCTGTGCAGCAAAAAGAGAAGGTGGGAAAATAGTTCACAGCTCTCTGATCTTTTCTCTTTACTGTAGGGGTCCGAGGTTTAATTTATTGCCGTGTAAGAAAGATCCTGTTAGTTGAGACGAATCCCAAAACAACTGCTTCCTCTTCTCTCGTCCCTGGCTATTCCTCAGCATACTCCCTGCCTCCAATTTTCAGTACAGATCTAACAGGTCTGGGCAGCAAAGCAGGTATAGGAGTCAAAACACTATCCCAGGTACTCTCTGATGCATATTGTGGTTTATGATGTCCTAGGAACTCGGGGAGACTATTTTTCTCTTTACTTCTGTTTCTGTGCAGAGTACCAGGGGAACAAGTGATCTTAATGAAGTGATAGAGTCAGAACCTGAGACTGTGTGAATCAGTATACAACTCATACCAGTGAAGGAACCAAGAGAAGAATACAGTCTTCCAAATCTTATAATGCTTCAAATATTCCTCTGCTGATTTCATTGCCCATAAGCTAGGAAATTTAATAAAAAAATATTTTTAAAGGGTGCTTTAAAGCTAATAGGTATCTTGTGGGCCAGTATCTTTTTCCAGGTTCGCTTAGTTCTATAAAACTATTGCAGAAATCTCAAACTTAGGTTGTTTTTCTTTGGACCTAGTTTCCTCTTCCCCCTTTCCTAGGCTTCTCACAAAAACAAGTACAAAATGAGACTCCTAGAGTTCTTTCTCATTCCTTCCAATAGAGCTGATTGAGCTGGTGATAAGATTATCACATAGAGCTGGAGCTGCATTTTCTAGCTCTGAATCATACTACTAGGCTTTACAGTAACAATTATAGCATCTCTTTCCCTCTTACTGGAAAAAGTATGTGATTGAAACGTATTGAATTTACCCCATTTCCAAGAAATGGATTTCAGACTGACGTTTCTACCATAGTAAGTCTCTCCATATCTGTTGCCAAAACTTCAGCATTTGCTTGCACATTTCTCTTAAGCTGGAAATGAATCCTGAGCGTGCAGCATCACCTAAAAATGTTTCTGAGACGTGGGAGGAATTTCAAGATCTGAAAATGAACAAGCCATAGAAAAAGTCTTGAAGCCAAAATATGATGGTAGGATGACATAGTGACTGCATCATGATTTTTTTTTCTGGTTAAAGCTGCCAGCATTCACTCTTCTAGAGATTTGATGTGTGTTAAAGAGACCAAAACCATAAAGCTTCAGTAAACTTCTACAAAGAATGCCATGTCTCTTAAGAATTAATCATTCAATTTTTACCTTGAAATAAACCAGATTTTGATACAAAGTACAAGCATAGAAAAATTCTTTCTGTCCTAGATTTTAATAGTTTCAAGAAAACTTATTCTAAATGGTCTACTTTTTGTTCCCCTCTGCAAGACTGAAAATAGAATAAAATTGCAAGCTTCATGATTTATAGGAGGTTGGCTCTGGCCAGCAACTAGACCCACATCAGTCACGGGCTCACATCCCCCAACTAGAAGAGGGAAGGAAACTGGAAGAGCAAAACAAAGAAAAAACTAGTGGGTCAATTGACTCTTTAATAAGTGAAAAAGGAACATAAACCTCAACCCATCCCAAGTGACACAAAGGAAATCACTCACCACCAAGCTGATGACCAGCTAGTCCCTGAATAACGGCTGCCTTGGAAATATTACTCCCTGGTTTTATTGCCAAGCACCATGCTAAATGGCATGAAATATTGGTCTGGTCACTTGAGAGCAGCTGTCCCACTGTGTCCCTTCCCATTGCCCACTCCCAGCCCGCCCACTGCAGGGGCAGAGTGAGAAACAGAGAAGGCCTTGATGAGGTGCTCTACTGCTCAGCAATAAATAAATAAACACTGGTGTGCTACCAACACTGCTTTGGCTGCAAATCTAAACCACAGCACCATACAGGCTCCTAGAAAGAAAATTAACTACACCCAAGCTAAACCCAGCACAATGCTTCAGTCACCACAAAGACTAGGGGTGATTTCTCAAATTCTGGTAGTGTTTTCCTGCATTTTCAGTGCAACTCTCTAACAACGAACTACAAAACCATCTGTACTTATTTATACGAATTGCGCCCTTCTAAATCACTAGCTTTTATCTGTTGACAAAAGCACTACAGCTGGAAATTGCATATCTAGTATAACTACTGCTCATCTGAGGACTTCCCATCGCAGTCACTCCTTGATGAACAGAGAGGTGACGATCTCAGCAGTCAGGACAGTAAGGCCAGGCTTGTGCACCAGGCCAGTGCTCTCTCTGAGGTGTCAACTCTGACTCACTCCAGCTCTTCAGCAGGGCTCACGTGAGAATCATATTACGTATTCAGAAATATCTCACTTGCAGGTAAAATTTCATTCAAATCAATTCCAAAGCTTTTATTTGCCTCAGCATAACCAGGACTTTGCCACAAGTTCCGGTAAAATCCTTCCTGGTCTAAGTCGTAGAATCAGGGAGTCAGAGAATCACAGAATCTTGAGGGGTTGGAAGGGACCTTAACTATCACCCAGTCCCAACCCCTGCTGCCGTGGGCAGAGACACCTCCTGATAGACTTGGCTGATCAAGGCTTTATCCAGCACGGCCTTGGACATTTGCAGGGATGGGGCATTCACAACCCCTCAGGCGAGCTGTTGCCGTGGCTCACCACTCCCACAGTAAAGAATTTCTTCCCAATACCTAACCTCAATTTCCCCTTTTAATTTGTACCCACGACTCCCTCTCCTATCACTACAGTTTCTGACAAAGAATCCCTCTCCATATTCCCTGCAGAATCCCTTCAGATACAGAAAGGTTGCTATGAGGTCTCCACGCATTTCTCATTTTAACCTTAATTTCCCTGTATCGTTCATTAGCATTCATAGTGTGGTAAGTGTTGTCTACATGCTTCACTTTCCCACTCAAAAGCAGGCTGCCTGTTCAAGCAGCAGAGCTTCAGACAGCAGCATAAATTGCCTATAAAAAATGTATTTGCAAAGAAAAGTCTAGACATTTCATGGCTTTGTATTTTGTGAACAAACTAGGAAACATGCAGATAAAAAACCACTAGTCTGTCGCCACAGAACATTGGTACTGTATCAGTAGAAACTGACATTAAATCTATTGATTTTAAGACTATTTTTCTAATTTTATTTCCTAAATACTAATTTTGGGTTTTGGTGCAAATAGGATAGGAAAAGGAAAAGGAACTGAAAAGGGAAAGGAAAAGCAAAAGGAAAAAAAGAAAAATTAAAATAAAGAAAAGGAAAAAAAAAAAAGCAAAAAAGACAACTCTTTCAGCCAACCAGAAACTGCACTGTATCAAAACACAAGATATAGTGTCTGAAACACTTGAATAACTGATGGGCCATCCAAGTCAGAAGAGAGTAAGGATATAACAGGACACTGCTCACCTAAAACTGAAGCGAGGGAAGAATCAAAGACTTTCCTTGGAACAATACTAAACACTGGATGTCTGTGCTCTTTGGGTGACATTTACTCCATATATTGGTGTTGGCATAATTCGGTGGTAAATCCTTTTTACTCTTTTATATGAAGAAACAGCCATTTACAAGGACAAAATTGAGTATTTTTGGTTGTTTTCCTCTTTTTTGTTTCTAAGTAGGCAAATTTCTAAATGTCAGAAGAACTTCTTGCTTCAACAAGGGTCTCAATTTAGTCATATCCAGACCTCAAGCAAGCCGGTACTTTATGTATTGACTATAGGAGAAATGGATACTCAGCAATAGTTACAGGGCTGTGCTAGGCATCTTTCTAATGAAAAAAAATAAAATTAGTGTTTTGTTCCTAAAAGTAAGGCAGTAGTCCAAAATCTCTTCTCAAATCGACGCTTAGAAATCCACAGTGAGAAGTTTCTATACCTTGGTTTCATCACACCACTCTCAATTTTTCATTTTCTTGGCTCTTTCCTTTTCTTCCTCCTATCTCAGATTTTCTGTCTGTTTGCTATAGCCACTTTTTTTGGCTCAGACCCTCACTGCAGGAGATAAGAATACAAGTGCAACTCAAAGCATTAATTCAGAATCTGACAGAATATTGACAGCCCTCAGCTAGCCACGATGGATTAACATTCAAACTAATGAATAAGTACAGAAAAAAATAATAAAACAATGGCCTACAATATCATCTTGTGTTGAAGACCAATAAAGCTTGGTTAAGTATAGCAAAAGACACAAGCATCTGCAAACCAGGGAAAGGTTAGGGAAAATAGTTATTTCATCAATTGCTGATCAACAGCTAGTCTAAAAAACAACAAAATTCCAAAACAACTGAAAACTAAACCAGCCCAGAATAATGAGGGATGGGAGAGGGTGAAAGCTCAGATGCAAAGAGGAGATGGGGAAGAGAGGTAGCAGGAGCACACAGGTTCTATGTAACGCTTACTTTGGAAAATGAAACAATTCAGGCTCCTTCCTAGTGGGACAATTCCACCAAAGCACAGAAAGCAACCACTTAAAAAGCCTGTATTGGAACAGTAAGTGCAAGTTCATGACTTACAAGCTGGTTCTGGATTTACTTTTACATACAGCAGCATGTGCAGTCTAGCAGTAATGTCACAGCCCCGACAGAATTTTGCATACCTTTTTATGTCCAAAGTTGCATACAATTGGACTTTGGCAACAAAGCCAACTTGAGTCCTTGCCACCATAGTGAGCTGCTTCTTTTTTCTCTTCTATGCAGCTGACACAATTGTTAAAGGAGTGTGGTTGCAAGTCACTGGGCTAATCATATTTTGGTTAAAAATGACCTTGTCAAAGCAATCACTTCAAAGACCTCTTTGAACCAAATCATTTAATCATTGATCTTGTTACCCGAATGGTTTTCTAAACCACTGTCTAATACTGAGGGGAAGTAGAAGATTGTTAGGTGAAAACAAGTACAAGCAGCCAATAGATGGAGGATATGGCCTCTTGAAAACCAAATTTCAGTCAAACTCCTTGCACTGTGGCATTACATCCAGAACACAAACTTCTTGGAGACTATTTTGTCTTTAGAGAAAAGCAATTACAGTAAATACAAAATCATTAATAAAGTTTTTTTTATATTTAAACAGTAAACACTGTTACACCAAATAATATCCAAGAAACAGTAAGTTTCATGCAAAATTAAGTCAAGCATCATAAAAAGTATCCATTGAAAAGAAATCCAAAAATCTCTGAATTATGCATTCTTTTGCTAAAAAGGAAATTGTTTTTAAAGATGAAGTTTATGTTTTTCTTTTAATATAGATTTTTTTCTATTTGTAAATAGAGAGCTTTTTCATAATTCAGAATAAAATTTAATCAGGCTCTTATATGTTTTCCTCCATTGTTTTCTGAAAGATCACTTTATATCTGTATGTACAGTATGGCATGTATAGGAGCGGGAGAAAGTCAAGAGTTCTTTCCCATGATTCTTTACCGGACACCCCATTTCTATTTCTTAAAAACTAATTAAAATACCTTGTCTACTGGGAAAAGGACTAATTGGACTTATCTGCCCTCACTGTGCCATGTCACAAAGTGAAAAATCCTCACTAATTGTTCCTGAAACACCGATCTGAGATAGATGGCATTAGATGATTCACAGAAGACAATCACCTCCGTAGATTAATTATTTTTATTTTGCTCAGATTTTCTGATTTATTTTGAACTGGTCATAGGGTAGTTAATAAATGTCATTCACTTCATTAAAAAACAAATTTCTCATCTGCTGTAAATAGTAATCAAATTATATGTAAGAGAGCAAAAAGTGCTCCTGTAATGCCCTCTGCTTAGTATGACAAACCACCCCTAGGAAATTAAGATTTAAAAGGAACTTTAAAAGGAATTATGCTGAGATTCACTTCCCTGATAATGTAGAAAAACTTGCATTCATAGTGGAAAATAACAATAATAAAAAGAACCCCAACCTTGAATCTGATATGCCAGGTGACAGTAGTAAACAGCCAGAGATGGGCAGCAGAAATGGGCTGTCACCGCTTCCAGACTGAGGACTGAGACAGGAGTAGGCAGAAGAATTATTAGTCTGGGAATCACACCCAGGCTCAGGCACTGAGCTACACAGGAAGCCATACGCTTTTGCAAACACAGCATTAAATGGCTTTGGGGGTGAGGAAAAAGAAGCCAGGCCTCTCTAGAAGGTGTTGTAGTTTAGCAGGAACATCACAGATTTTACAAGAATCTAACTGCTCCATTTAGACACTGGCCCCCTTTACAGCCCTCTATAAACACGTTTGCTGAACAGATAGCTGAGGCTGCGAGAGACTTAGGGCCCAGCACACAAAGCAGAGTCATATGGAAGACAGAAGTACACTGAGCTAATCAGACTCTTAGGCTTTGTTTGATGGCTTGCATGCAGAAGACAATTCCACAATACATGGCTTTAAAAGCTGAGCTGAACTTATGAATTTTCATTTCTCCTATCCTCACAATCTCATTAATTAATTAACACAATTATATCCCTGCAAACAGTTCTGCCTTTTCCCTTCTACCAAAACAGTTGCTTTAGAGCACATGATCCACCATAAACAAGTATGCTTATAGCCAGGGTTTAAAAAATTAATACTAATCATAGATTTTTAAAGTTTCCTTAAAATTAAGCTCCATGTGACTACCTTAGGAGAGGGTGACTGTCACACACTAGATTTTGATTCCTCCAGAGTAATCAGTATAGAATAGATTTACTTCACTGTGCAACTCAGAACATTCCCCAAGTTTCATCTAACCCTACTAGAAAGACAGAACCAAGAAAAGATTATTTGTGCTTAGCATGTAGACTATTTATTTGCTGTATTGAAGGAGCTACTTGTCCAAAAAAACCCCACATTTTGTTGACTTTTATCCTCTGCATCATAGTTCTGTCTTGCTGCATGCCCTTCTCCTGTGTGCAGTCACTGTGCATACTGGAGGTTCCCAGTCCCACTAAAGGTGAGACCTGGGTGTCCACCGCCTGGCCTGGGGAGCAGCACAGGTGCTTGCACAACAGAGCAGTGGGGGTTCCCTGCTGCCAGCAGTTCAGGCAGCCCTGGGGCCCACAGCCAAGCCGTGGGATCAGCCAAAGTTACACTCCTCGTCTTGTTTCCACTGCAGTGCAGCAAGGCAGCTCACCTGGAAAAAAGTGGAGCTTCAGTTCCAAAGGCACAAGACATAACGCAGAGTCAATCTTAATTAATTTCTTACCTTCTCTTAAAAGATGCTGTTTAGCTCTCACGGGTCAAATGTGTTTTACGGCAACCAAAAACCAAGGTAAACCACTTTCACCAAATGACTGACAAAACATTTCTAACTCTGATGACAAATAAAAAACACTTCCCAAAGCAAGGGACGCTTCCCCGTTGCATTAGCATAAGTGAAGAGTAAATTCTTTTACAAGGAAAGAAAACAGCCTGAGACTGGGGAGAACAGTAGAATTGTCCGCTCATTTTAAGTGCAATAATGGCTTGAGACCGCTTTTTTTCAGCCTCAGTCTGGTGAAACTTCCCACCCTACTTTAGCTTCCCTCTTGGCATTGAAAAATACACTTATGATTATAATGTTCCTTTTTGGTGAGATTTTTTCATATACATATAGTACTCAAATTTTTAAATGCAGAACAGTGTTAGTAATAATAAGTATTCTGAAATATGAATAAACTTTTTCTTACCTCTTTGCTCAAGGTTGCCCTCCTACCTTAAATGCTTGTTTTCAGACTCTAAACATAAAGAGAGAGAGCACTTTAACAAAACAATAAAAAATGTGACTACTATTTGATGAAAAAATTTGCCATAATGTAAAAAGAGGAAATAGAAGCAAGATTACATTCTTACAGTGGATTTCTGTATCACTGGCTTCATTTTTTGAGCTGGAAAATAAAAATTAAATCAATTTTCTTTAGATCAATTGTCTCAAAGGACTGGTGTTAAAATACTAAGCTCTGTAGTACAAGAAGTAAAATAATCCAATAGGAAAATAATGTATTTGCTGCATAACTTTAATAGCCTTAAGAAAGAATCTTAATACTGACATTTTATTAGTTCTGCTTAACATCTCATGATTTACAGGTAGCCAGCTTACATGGAATAAATACAAAGTCTAAATATTAAATTAGAAAGAAACAAAAATCTTGCAACAAGTGAGCATGAGCCTCACATGAGCACAAGATTAACGGCATGTGAGTGCTGTCCTTGGGAGGAGTCTCTTTCATCATCTAATCTCTAATATAAATCTCAATTAATCCAAATATGGCACACAGCTTTCCTCCTATTTTTCTAACCTTAGCGGTAACTCATTTAGTTGAACTCTACTCTTTTGTAAATTCTGCCTCTGAGCTGAAAAGTTAACTGGTTCTTTAGGTTCTCTTCTATGATTATTTTTTTTTTATTATTCTTCTGCATTTGATACATTTATTTTGTCCTAAACTAGGCTAAAGCATTATGAAGCATAACTCATAAAGTGTGCATTTCAATAAGACCAAATATAAGAATCTATTAGCATTCCTACTTCCACCAGCTTTCTTTCCAGGCCCTATTTACTCTCTAGACTATGTGTTTGTACAAAATGGTTGATTAGAAGCTTTTTTAACATATTATTATCATCATCTCATCTTTTTTCTTTCTCTATAGAGATATCTATATTTAAAATAAATAAATAAAACTAGCTTTTTAGAATCATGTTCCCTGCTGCTGTAATTCCTCACGTCCCCTAAGACACTAATCTCAAACTAAGTCAAACATGACAAACACCTCCATTTCTCAGGTCTTCACGCCCCCAAGAAGACTTTTAACAGTGTACAAAGGCAAGAAAGGAAAAGCATTTTGATAGGACTTCCATGCTTTTAGTCCTCAAGGAAAAAATAGGATTACATACCTAGAAAACTTAGAATATCTCCCTAGCGCCGCCTTCCTATTTTTTTCACTTTATGGATTTACTGGCTGGATGGTGAAGTTAAAATTTATTTATCTTCTAGTTTTTAACTGATAGCCTGGAAAGGGGAGTCGGGGTGGGAACCAAAGGAGTTAAAAGAATACTCTTAAGAGTACAACTCACAACATAAAGTGAATGGGGGATGAGCAAAGAACATTAAGCAAACCCAGGTTCTATAAAAATGCGACTGCTCTCATCTCTTGTTAGCTTCAACAAGAACTGAGGGGGCTTGGGTCCTAGAATAATATCTCGGTTGTGTTTAGGATCTAGACAACAAAGCAGTACTACAAAAAAGGTAAAACAGAGTAAGAAAAAGCAAGAAAATAATTCCTTCTCCACCATAGAAATCTTGTTTTAAAAAAACCACACAAACAAACACTACAAGACAGATCTATCAAAATAATTTAATATTAAGCATATACCACAAATTGCTGCTATATGTCAGCCTCTGGGCATCTTTTGACATAATGGCCAAAAAGAAGCCTTTAAGTTTTTCTGGATAGACTTAAAAAGGTCTCAGAAAATCTTCAGATTCTTTTTCAAAGTACAAGCATTTTTCTTGGTATAAATTCACTCGACATAATTCTCTACTGACCAATACCCATATATCATTCACTGAAAAATCAGCTAAGTCAAATCCTCTAGTATTACTGCTGTCTGTGTCGAAAGAGCCACTGGACCATCAGACTTGATCTTCTTTCATATTTTTTGAGACTTAGAGGGCCCACCATGTTTTACAGAGTTCCTCCTTCCACTGGAGGAATTATCGTTTAGAAACAATCAAGTCTCACTTTTGGCCTGTGAAACCAATACCCTAGTATCATAATTTTAAAGATACAAATGCATGACCTCATGATAGTCAACTAGAGCAGTCATTACTAGCAGATTTGGTTACCAGTGAATTTTCTCAATTGTCTGTGTTCATTTCCTAGACATATACGAGACCGACTCCTTTGTCCTCTCTCATGGAACTTTATGTGAAAAGCAAATGTAACTGGAAGGATTATCAAGTCACAGATTTCAATTAAGGTTTCCTCTTTTTTTCAGGGAAAGCAGAAGTGCACATTCATTTGTGACGTCTCAGTTTTTGCTCGTGTACCACACTCTGCTGGTTCATCAAATACAGCAAAGATTTAGCAGCATCTTCACTTTAGTTGTAGGTGTAATTGCAATTGGAGATGTTAGCATTAATATTCGAGGGATAATTCTGGAGAAAAATTGACACCTTAGAAGCTGTTTTTATGGAAACATATTAGTTGCTTCAGATGTCCCAGAACAGCTGAAATACCTGCAAGAAACTCACCTCCACTACAGTGTTTGAATGTATCAGTAACATACAGGTCAGAAGGACAGGTGTCAGCTTTCTGGACAGGAAACATTGTACGTCTTATGGGAGCAAGAGAGGTGACCGAACCTGTACATTGGTGGAATAAGGCATCTCATGGGTCCTGCTTTCTTATGTTCCATCTGCCAGTGTTGTATTTCAGGTGGAAGTTTTTTAACTTGGTTTCATTATATATTAATATCTATATATAGAAGCTTTTATATAGAACTTCTAGACATACATGCACACATACACAGAAAGACTTAAAAGCAAAATAAACCCAAAAAACCCTACACGCTACTCAAAGCTATCTTTCTCTTGGGTGCATACCAAGAAAACTCTGCCAAAAAAAATATATATTCAACGCTAGAGTTAATATAAGCAATGGCAAAATTCCAAGAGCTGCATGCTAACAAAGTAATACAGCAGATTAAAAAGAGGGATTACTATCTTAGGAATTATTTTCCACACTATTCACAGTAAGTGCAAGACACTGACCACACTGCAAAGCCATTTAACATTTAGATTACATGAGACAGATAATCTGGGAAATGAAAATATCCACTACTGCATTCCCTGTCTTGTGGGGAAGCAATCACTTTGTAGATGAGACTTCCCGAAAAACACTACTGCCCCTCTAGAAAGGAGCAAGTGGAAGACAGAGATGCTGGGAGTCTGCGTATCCCAATTATCACATCTGCTATGCCAATACACTTCTTTCAGCATCAGCGTCATTTTATCTCAAAGGTTCGGTGTTGTTCTATGGAAAACAGTAGGGGCTATGACTTTTCTAGCAGCAAAACTGGTGTTCTGAGTAGGAAAAGGTGTGGGCTAGAAACAAAGACCTACATGACCAAGATCACACAAAAGCTGATGAGCAGCTATAAATAGGAGCTCCAGGACAAGCTGGATTTATGCCCATCAGTGCTGCAAGTGACTGAAAAACACAAAAATTGAAATGATGGATTTCATATTGGGTCAATTTTCTTATTTATTTTTAAACTTAAAACTTCAGTAGTTCAATAGCTTGGTGATTAAAGGAGTGCTTGGATTACTCCTCCACATACAGCTCTTTCCTGGTGGACTAACTGTAATGATACTAAAATCAAATATTGCACATTTCTTTGAGTTTTAAGGAGACAAAAACATGGGCCAGAGGCAAGCCATACTAGTACTTAAGTTCCTGCATCACAGTATATCACATGTGCTCACATTCTCCTGAAACCAAAAAGAGTCAGGAGTTTCTCCTCAGTTTATCTGTTTGCAAATGTTTGCAATACATAGGGAATTGTTCTGGAAATTAATACAAAATTAAAATTAAACCCAAAGCAGGTGAAGAGTTTTAATAATATCAACTAGGACTGCTCAGCTTTTATTAAAAACCTCCTCTTTCTCTGTGACTTTAAAGTGGAGTTTGGCTTTCCTAGTTTCCTTTTTACACGCTGCTATTTATGAATTTCATGTGGTAGTTGGTTTGACAGATGATAGGACTGCTTGCAACTTACTCATGTTTGGATCCCTATGTGAAAACTTCTATCCTTTTTTTAAGCACTAACCTCATCTTTTTTTTAATGAAAGCAGAACTACTCTAGCTTTATTTCCTTTAATTAATCTTCCTTAAGCATATGGCAGCAATGCAATTATTGTAAACGACCTCTAAACTCTCTGTATATATTAAGGCCTTAAGCTAATCTTGTGTTTTAAATTTAGTTTCATTTTTCTATTAAAAGTATGACTATTGTAAAATTATTTTAAATTACTATAAGTCCTGCTGGAAGACTGTGCGTGTGCATGTACGCATGTGAACGGTGGGGCCAAGGACAGAGACAGAATCGCGTATTTCTCATCCAAAGGAGAATACAGACAGTGAGAAAGATGTAGCACGGTATGTTCTTGTCAGAGATCACACACAAACTGCCTAAAACACAGCTTATGATCCTCCCACAATGGGATATTTTTACTATCCTTAATGACGCGAGGCAGGTGTTTACAGTTATGATGTATGTCCGTCTAAAGTTGGAATTAAGCACAGACACAAAATAGCAATGCTTGACGCACTAGACCATGACATACTGTACGCACTGCAATTAAAATAAACTCTACTCCTGATCTTTATTTTTTCTTATGAGGAAACAAGAAAAGCTATAAAGATTCATTCTGGTTTGTGGAAAGCTGCACACTATTCTGAGAAGTGTAAAAAAATAATTTGCAGAATGAACTAAAATTCTCTAAACCACCTTTTTAGCCTTGGCTCACTCTTTGCCAGGTGATTTTAGAGAAGGAGGAAGGAAGGGAGCTTTCCATCTGTTGAGGTGTTAGGATTCTAAACATGTTCCTGAGTTAATTTTGACTCTTTAAAGTGTGAGATAAGTTAATATACACTAAACCAATATATCATGTCAATCAACAGTGCTTTTCTCAATATCAGCCCACTCACTTCCGCCGCCTGCTTACAGGCTCTAGAGGCTTCTAGCTCTAAAACTATGCTTCCCTTAAGAAATGAAATGTTGAAGTGGTATCAACAAATCATAGACGTCTCTAATAAAATAAACATGAATAGTGTAAATGGAAATAGAGAGGTTGACACTGTTTATTCTCTTTGTGTTGATGTAGCATTTTACCTAAATACTTGCAAACATTCAGAAATACAAAGTAACACCTTATCTAAACAAAAAAAAAAGTGGAAAGGAAAAAATATTATAAAGAAACATATAGCTATTTTATAAAATAGTTACATACCAATACTAAAATTGTATTTACTAAAATAGATACATCCCAAAATATCTTTTTTCAGCATCTCTTTCCAGTCTTTTTGAACCAGGCATAGAAGTCCTTTAAGTATATTAACTTTGCCAGATACTATAAATCAAAAATATTTTGAACATTATATTATCTTCTGGTCAGAATATATGAACAAATTTACTAAATCTAGGCCTGCCTTAGTGCACTGTACCTTCCTCAAGGAACTGAACATCGCAGAGTGCATACAGTAATTGCCTCTGCGTTATGCTTTAAGAATATAGAAGCTTACAAGAAGCTGGAAGTTGTGTCTGGACCATCAGGTTTAGTAGGTAATTCAGAAAACATAAATTTGCCTAATCCCATTAGATGTTTGTTCTCTACAAAACCCTGTGGTAATGGGTTCTACAAGTTTAAATTGTGCAAAAATCAATTTCTTGCATTAACTGTAAATTTATTTACAAGCTAAAAATTTTGTTCAGTATATCAGTTTATATATTTGCATATCTTTCTATTTTCTCTTTTATCTGTTTTCCAAGCTGCAAAAAAGTAATTTGTTATAGTTCACATCACAGTCCATGTGAAAGATATTCCATGCTTTTGATCTATCAAGGACTCTCTAGTTTTACTAGATTCTTTTTTAAAATTAATCAAGAAAAATTGCACAATGTATTCAAAATTTAAATTTACAAAATTACACAACTTTACAAATAGCTTTATCCAGCATCATAAATTAATTTCCTGATTTGCTTTAAATTCCTCTGCTAATAATAACTAATATTCTATTTGCTTTTTTACCAGTGATGAATACTGGGCTAATTTTTCAGAGAACTATTCGTAATTATTCCCAGCAGGAATTACCCGAGACTCTCTAGCGTGGAACCAGGAAGTGAGCATTAGTAACCACAGTATCACACCAGAGAACATCTAGTTTATTAATTGAAGTGTCAGCTTAAGTATTCAAATAGCTGAAGAAAAACAATACTCTACTGAATATTGGCCTCTCACTTGTCCCCTCCCTGTGTGTTAACAAAAAAAAGTAAAAAAGCAAAAGTAAAACCAACACTGCTCCCATCACCTACCCAGCCCACCCCACTCTCCCCTCCAGGAAACCAAGCAACCCTAATACAAATTTCAATATGAGCCTCTGATGCAACAACATCTTGGGGACAAATCTAACTTTCAGGATGAGTCACATCCCTGTGACTCAGAATCAATAGCAATTTTAATGTGCAAAAAAAAAAAATTAAGATGGCTCAGGATCCTTACGTAGTTAGCATCCTGTTTCAATAGCTCCTGTCTTATGGTTTTACCAGTAGAATGAACAGAATCTCAGCTGCCTTGATAAAATTATCATGGGAGAGAACTTTTCCCCCATGGAATCCATGGATTCTTGAAACCGTGGAAATTCATCCTAACAGAATATACCCAAAGATCAACAGACTGCATACTGCCACCAAGAAAATAGTCAAGATCCTTTCTTATTTTGATTAAAGTGAAACAGTACCCTAAAATAATTGGAAATTATCATGCGAGTTTGTCCTATTTCTTTTTGTTCCTTTCCACTAAACATATACCTCTAAAATGTCAGTTACCATGTGCTCAACATAACATGTATACGAGGACAAAGTTGTGTCCAGGTACCCATTCTGTCTAGCACTTATTTTCCCACTGCTGTGAATCCTATGCAAAAAATCTTGTTGTATTTTCTCCAGTGCATTTAGAATAAGACCTAAAGTTAGATACCAAAGTACGCAAATTTACGTTGCTGTTTTCTACCTTGTAGCAAGCAGAATATTATTTCAGGTTTTAAAACTGTCACCATCTTCAGCTTGCCCAAACACAATACAAGAAATTTCACATACTCCCCAGAGACTAGGTTGGATTCCTGTTGGAAAGAAACCAATATGAACTGGATAGTGGTGACTGGCTAACCCTAATAATTATCAATCTGAAACTGAAGGATGAAAAGGAAATGCACACCATTGGAACTCACAAAGAAACAAATCCTAACTAATACTGTTTCCAGAGATCTAGAAAATTGGGGTTTTTTAGAACCAAGACATATTATTTGGAATTAATTTATTTAGCACTTTAGAATTTTATTTTACTTATATTTATTAAAAATAGAGAGACATATACATACATAAATGTATTAATAGAAAAGACCATATCTTTATTTTGATTAAGAGAACTAAGCATAGGCATGTGACCTAAATACAGGAGTTTAATAACAAAATAATAATAATAAAAATGGTAATATTAATAGTGGAAAGAGGGGGCAGGAAACAAAATCCTCCCAAGAACAAAATCCCTTCCATCCACAGACACACCGAGACACACCAAGCATCTTTAAAGATATCAAGGAGAACATGAGCCTGCTCAGCTGACAGTTTCTTAGACTGGAGAGTTTCCAGATGTCCAAAAGCTGCTGCATTTTGTCTGTGCTAGGAAGGGAATGCCAGCGGAGAAAGGCTGTGGTGCAAGACATACATCCCTACCACCCTGATGCACTCATAACCGAGGAGATTCCAGACGTATACACCCAGCACTTCACCCCCAACAGCTAATCTAGCCTCAGGGGGTCCTGGAGCAGATGCAGGGAGTTGGATTAACTCCTTCACAGAACTGTAAAACTTCACGGCCCAGAAAATGCTGAATGACAGAGACGTGATTTTCAATTCCATAAATGTCCCTATAACAAGAGTCATCCAGGGGTTTGGAGGATTTCAGTTTCTTCGCAGGCATCCTGGAGTGACAAGTGAAACCAAGGGGACCCTTTCCTATTTCAGATGCCAAGTATGGCCTAGATTCCTTTACAAGCAATTGTCAGGCCAGGTTTCATTGGCTTCAGCCTTCAAATTCAGGGAGGCAGACTAGGAATTCAGTAAACATATCAGGTGGAAGAGACACAAAAATCAAATGATGCAACCCATCAAAATGCTGCTTTTGGTGTGGTTGCATTTTTGTACTAAACCATAACGCTTCACTGAGAACTCCCTTACATGAGCTCATCAACAATTTTTGCCTTTTTGTACAATAGTTTCTTAACGTGTCTCATGTAAAACTCATATAATATTGATATTATAATACTAACTTCAATTACAATTTCAGTGAGATGTAAGCTGAGGTCAAGAAAGCAGAAAGGTCAGCCTGTCAATTATATCAGCCTGTTTCTTGGCTGTCTGAATATTATAAAACTATTATGTACCTATCCATATAATAGTATAATATGGATATATGTATCTCTTACATGTCTTTCTGCATTTCCATTACCTATAATCTACTGTAAATATCATGTTGACTGTTCAACTCTGTTAAACTCATAAATTTTGAGGAAGGCTATGGTTCTCAACTATTCTTAGCTGCATGATACAGATGTTTTTCTGACTAAAAGAAATTCTGATCATTCACGCTCACAAATTTTCCCCTTACAACTGAGTTGTGTGTTTCTCTCATTAATATTTAAATATGCTTTCCCACAAGCACTAGGAGCAAACAAAAAAAGCTTTAACCATTTAAATAAAGCTCCATAAAAATAACTTCAATTATTTTGTAATAGGAAAACACTAACGCTGATATTCCCTCTCCCTCTCTTACACACACAGAGCACATCTCTTAAAGCAATATCACACAGGAAAAATAAAATTTAGAAAGGCTATCAAGGACAAAAAGTATGACCTTTCATCATCAGAAAATTATTTTTAGATATTTAAAGAATTCTAGACAGTCTTCCCTGTAAAATTTTTCGATTCAGACACCAATGTTACAAAGGCAAGCTTTTTTCATAATGTCATGCTGTAAGAATTCTACAAATGATTCTTCAAAACCTGACATACTTTGTAAATTGGAAAGCAGGACCAGAAAATAAACAGTAAACTGTTCCTTTTATGGAATAGAAAGAAATAAAACATCATAGCAATGATAAAAATAAAACCTGAAGCTACATTAAATGCACCTTATGCTTATAAAAGGAGTTTGCACCTTCAAGAACTTCAGCATGAACAGTAGCTATAAGCACATAGAGTAAATATATTCTCAATTACACTAAGTGAGTGATTCAAAGCCTAAATTCCCTCTTACTTATTTCAAATCAAATCTAGGAAATGCCATTGAAATACATAAAAGGCTGATCACACACAACAAAAAACAGACCTACTACGTAACATTAAGAAATACATGGCCATAAGATCACTCTAAAATAACACAGTTGTCAAGCAAGCCAAAGCCACACAGTGTAAGTTCAAACATAAATTTCCTTGAATCCAATAGTGTATATGCGGCATTCAAATTACGAAATATAGCATCTGACTCTGACACACTCTCTCTCTCAGATGGAGTCCAATTGGTTGAGGGTTTTTGTTCGTAATAAAAACTCCATTGTTCAGCTTTGTGTTTGAACATGGACATTCATTAATTTTGTTTCCGTTTGTCCATTCTTTAAAATTAATAATTAAAATGTCCCAAACAACTTATAATCTCAAAAGATCTCAATACTTTCCTTCTTTGCCTTTAAAATATAAGAAGTATTTTCTATTCCCTTGACTGCAAAGGGTGACAAATTAAAGACTAATACAGCGATGGACTATTTGATATTCACTATTTTTAGTTGCATGCATTTAAGTTCAAAGGTGACCACCTTTCTTTTGAAATCTAAGCACTTGAGAATTTCTGAAAGAAAATTAGAGCAATTATTACATTATCTTCCAGCACTCAGGGATAGAAGGAGCAGAGTTCATCTTACAAAGTGACTAAGTATAGTAATTAATTAATTTTAAATCAACATTGTAGGACACATGTTACATGCAATATTAGAAAATACATATAACTATCTCTTTGCTTATCTATAAAAAATTTGCATAAACTAAGATATGAGATAAATCCAGTCCATTAAAGCAACTAAACAGGTTACTTAAAGTCCCTTTCAGATGTATCTGTGACATATTTTAACGCGTTTTCAAGTAATCCACCAGCATCTCGAATTAAGGGAGAAATATTCCTACAACCATAAGCGATTTTCGTCCTGAAATTTTGGAAATGATCAAGTACCAGACCGTACAACTCATTCACAGGAAATAAAGTCCAACACAATTTTATTGCTCTCAACGAGTTTGCATATGCAATTGAACTTGAACTAGAGAAACCTGAAGTCTCCTTCGAAATTCACACCAGTCACCAACAGAACTTAGGCTTCCCAGTGTAGGCAGAGAATGCAAATAAAGTGCTGGTGGTAGCAATATTTTCTGAAGCACAGCTCTTATGGGCTGACAGGTGCTTTCTGACTTCTGTTGATGGTTGGATAATTGTGGCATAACTGTCTTTGAATTTTTGCCAATAGCAGAACAAAAATCAAGGAAAGTAAAAGAAAAAAATTAGAAAAATAAAAACATGACAATAATTCTGAAGACTAATCTGCCCTACTAATTGTCTGTCTCTGGTACTGTTGTTTTAATGTCATATCACCAGAGGTTGCATTTTACAAAAAAATATATGATGTTATAGAAATGAACTTTACTCTTCTTTAGCAAAGTATTAATACATCTGCCACTTGCATCACAATGGGATAAATACCTTTGTTACTAAAAATGTCTTGATAAAAAAATTATTTTAATGACCATAGTTTACACTAAGTGTTGGTCTATCTGGTGAGGCAGAGTGGGCACAGTGAGAAAAATTTTTCATAGTAGTTATTATATCCAAATATCCCTGGAGAACAGACAGGTTATCTCTGTAAAATTAAGGGGTTTTTCAGTCCTCAAATATATGCTCTGGTAAGACTACAGTGGATGATGGAAAAACCTCACTTGTTCCTTAGGGTAGAATCCAGGATACATGAGACATTTCTTTGACAGATTCACTCAAGCAATGCAGCCCTCAGCTTTCTCCCTGTGAACCACCCAGCTCCTACTACACCATAGAGCATCTGCCAAGAAAATATAATTACACTCCATCAAATCCTAAGGCTACTCTGAAAATCACACCTAAAAGGGGTAGAGTTAGAAGAACAGAGCAATCAATAAACATTAAGAGGTGAAAGCTGTGGAATAGGCCCAGGACTTAGTGAATGTCCTTTGTACTACAGTCTCTTTCACAGGCTCTGTAGATGATGCAAAATAAACAGCAATTTAATATGTGGCTCTCCTGTACTTGAACACAGGAAAGGAAAACCTGGAGCTAAGTAGAAGAGCAGTCATTTATCCCAGGCATTTTGATACAAGTCCCCTTAGCTCTGAGACCAGTTGAAGACGAAGATTAGATGAACAGTATGTCTAGGCTATTATATTAAAGATTTTCTCCGATGCATTGTTCCAGCTATTAAATGAGGAGACTCTAAGAAATCCATGCCAGTGATATTGGACAAGCAGCCACGTAAACCAGCTTGGCCTGTACTGCAGTAAACTGTTACTTAGAGTTAAACCACAATTACACACTCTCTAAAGCAGGGGCGGGGGCAGGGGGGGCGGAATATCAGTGAAATTTCATCATTAAAAAGTAAGACAAACATTTGAAAACTTCAGAAGGCCACAGTCTCACTTCTGCAACCTGGTAGTGAGGCACATCCCGTTCACAGTTGGCTCTTAAACACTGCTTGGCTGGGTTTAATCGCTAGGAAAAGGTTTCTTTGCTGTGAAATTTGCCACATAAATTTTTGAACAGTTATCAGTAGATTCAAATAATATAAAACTCTCCTAGTTAATTCCATTTCAGTATAGCTATATAAGTATTATATATATATAAGGACATTTATAAGTCTCTGATTATGTCTCTCATTAGACAGTCACTTCACAATAACATCTTTAAATTATTGTTTCAAGCTTCCTTAGATTTAAGTAGCAATCTCAAGAATAGCACATCTGTTCCTCTATTTTAGCCACTTGAAAAAAAAAAAAAAAAGAAGTGTCTGTTTACTTTAGCATTTGTTATGAAGCATCATAAAATATCTGATATTTTTTATACCCGTAATTCTCACAAACTGGGCACCACTTTTTTTTAGAACTTCAGTCTAATGTAAAAGTAACTGATCCATTAACTACGGAAACATTTTCTGTGTTACAAATACATGTCGAGAAACCAAAATACTCCTGAAATATAGAGACTTTTGAGAAAATACATATTGCTATAATACAGTTAGCATTCCACCTGTGTGCATTTGCTCATATGATCCCGGCACTGACAGGTAACAGAGTTTGAGAGAGCACTGAATGAAGAACAGCCTGTCCAAAGACTCTTGGGTTTCCCAGTATGATTTCCAGCTATCTAGTGAGAAAACTTAGAATCTATTTTATGATCAATACTGATCTTTATTGCAACCCTCTAATTTCAGAAAATATCCAATAGATTTGGAGGTAAACAGAAAACTTCAAAATCATCATTCAGTTGTTCATGGTAAAATAGCAAAGCCTTTTTTCTTTTCTTTTTGAGTAACATGAAGTACTAGACCCTGTAAATGCTTCTTCTACCTATTTGTCTAATAATAGCTACATTTTTTTAAGGGAACGCAACACATATGTGGAAGATCTTATTTGTGACAGCTATTCTGCTCTATGACAAACCTGCTGGTGATTGTATTTTTCTATGCATTGATCTTAACTTTTTCTTTAAAGTTTTCTTACTATGTGCTGTATGGATTCATGACATTTTTACCCATCAGTCATCTCACTCAAGTAATTTTGTTTTCTCTCAGTTTGAATGAGGTAAGAAACACACTTCAAAAAGAGATGCTTGTTTAAATTGTGCATTTGCTTAGCTTTTGGGGAAACAGCAACTATTGACAAAAACACATCTCCCTGCACTTCAAAAATAAATATAAGAGCAAATCTGACCAAGGTAAGGCAAAACCAAGACACTCTTCTTCAAAGACAAAGAGCCAAAACCAGCTTCAAAATAGTACAAATCCCCATCTCATATTAGAACTCTAAAAAGCACATATAATGTTCATGGACAAGTGTTTGTAAGAAAGATAGTACCTGGAGAATACAAGAAACACACAGTAGTGAAGTTTCCAAATAGGTGACTAGTGAATAGAGGGATAGCGAATGGATTGGATAGTAGTGGAATGAAAGCTGCTGAATTTTTGTTCCCAGTCAAGGCAAGACTCACTAGATGGCACTGTGACACATCCAGAGAAGGCGCTGGCGAGGTTGTTCCTCTTGGTGTACAAGCGAGGTTATCGTTTTGGGGGAAAGAAAAGCTGCATTTTTGTAGTTCCTTGTTGGCAGTTGTCTTTCTGGGATGCTTGGTGAACTGTAAATGCTTTAAGGTGTTAATAGTTTAAGCAGAATAGGCTCTCTGGGGATAGCAATATGCTTTAGGTAGAACATCCAAGTACAGATATTGTCTGAATGTGGTAAATAGGAAAAGTGGTATCAAGAATATACCAAGCATTATTTTCCATTCAAGTATAAGGCCCTTATATCAGTTATTTTACTTACTTTTCCAATTTTTCACATGCTATATATTTTTAATTTACTTACATTCAATTTCAGCTATGTTACCGTCCACAGGTGATTTTTGAGACACCTACTAGCTTGTCTGGGCAATGATAGGGACTGCCAAGAAATTCAGACTCCAAGTTAAGCAGTTATGACAACGTTTCTTTGGGACAGCCCAACAGAGAGCTCATCCCCAAGGCTTTCACATTGCAAAGCTGTGGAGCCTGACTTTTGTCCAGCATACCGAGATGCTCCACGCAGTCTCCTCTCCCATGAGACAGTGTAGTAGAGAGAATATGAAGCACATCGTCTTTACAATTCCTTGAAACACTGCTTTAGACTGATCTAAATAGACAGATGCAAGCATGTTTTAAAGGTGCAGACCACACTACTATTAAAGCAGACAAAATTTATGACAGTGTTCTAAAAATGAATGGAAGCTGGATAAAGCATTATAACACAAACTTGCCTATATTAAAGAACATCAAATCACTGTCTGCAAGGCTAAGGGGGTCGTGGAAGTATTTTGGCAGAAAGAGCTATTATATGCAAAAAGACAATGCCATTTCAAATGGATCTATTACCTGGCACAAAGTATAGACCATTGCCAAGAACAACAAATCCAGAAATATTGAATAAGCTGCTTATTTATATGCGACTAAATGGTTTGGAAAAAGAGGAACAGGCTTTGATTCCACTCTGTTTTCCTTTGTTTAAATAGACTGCTCTGTTGGTATTGGTTCTGTTATTATAAAGCATAAGCAGTTCAAGCAGATGAGACCCTTTCTTACTAGAGATGTTTGAGTCCACGATTACGTTAACCCCTGGGGAACAGCTACGTGTTGACAGAGAACCAGGTCTCCAGTTTGAGTAGGCTGCACACTGCATAATTTTGAATTCTGTTTGTATAGGTAAGACCCATGAAGACAATAATTTATATAAATCTGAATGCGTACATTTTTAACGAATTCACCCGACTTGTCAGGGCTTTGAGTAGGAGGCAAACACACTTGGTAGAAGGCTCATATCATCTCTGTACCTCATTTGAGGCTACATTCTTTTGTATAAACAGAGATCTGCTTGGTCACCTGCCTCTTTACATCACCAAAGGAAAAAATTCATTTTTCCTAACTCTTCCATTGTTGCTAGTTGTCAAAAATGGCACCATTTTCCTTTGATGATGATGGAAACGGAAAGCATTTTCTCACAAGTCATAAAGAAGAAAATAAGAAACCTTCTTTGACAATTGCAAAAAAAAAAAAAAAAAAAGGAAGAAAAAAGGAGTTTCAAAGCTTAGGTAAATGTTTTGAAAAACAAAATTTGAGGATTATAATCATATTTCCAAGCTTACTGAGAAATTCCTAAGTTTATTTGTATAAATTGATTTGTAGCTTCAACTTACAGCAGACTTTCTGACTTTGTGGACCACGTTCCACCCAGGAAGATTAGAGATCTTGAACTCCCATTAAAGTTGAGCTTTAATATAAAAAAAGCAGAAGAAATTTCAAGACATCCATGAGAGGAAAGAAACATTACTTTGACATTTCAGTCCAGCCACTACTACTCTAAACTTTTATTCTGGTTAAATAAACACACTCTTTCTTTAAAAGTATTTTATTTCCTGTTCTCCAAATCATTTTTGCTTTTTTTTTTTGGATAATCCCATTCTTCAAATAGATACCCTCTAAATTCCTGATTCAATCACATTCACTTCTCAGTCATTGTCTTCTCAAACTGAACACCTTGTTCTCCACCACAAGCAGATTCAGAAGCCTCTCCATAGTAATGGTTTCATTTTTGTGGATGACCACCAAAAAAAAAAAAAAAACAAACCCAAAACAGAAGTGTAAATTAAAAAAACCACCTTAAATTGCTGGAATCTGCTGCTCTTCCCCACACAGCACCCCACAGAACACACACACTGGATCAGGTGATCTTTGTCAGGAAAAAAGAAGATAACGTCCATAGGAAAACAGTGTAATTGTAAGTCCTGATGTAACCCAAACAGTAATTCCACTGCACAGGCTACAATGACAACGAGCAACACAAATATCACTTTATACGCCCTTGAGAGCTTTGACGAGTACATGAATTTGCTATTATGTGAATTCCTCCTAGAATAAAAATAAGAGCATCTAGGCTCTACACACGTTAGTTAATGTTTTCTCCTTTCCACAGGACAGGCCGGTGAATGCTGAAATGGTTAGAGGACATTCAGATTAGGTATCTAGATAAAATAAGAGATCTTTCATAGCGTGACAGGAGGACCTAACACGACTTTGCAAATTGCAAGTATGTAAACAAATAGAGACATATAAACTTTTAGTTTATTATTGAGTCCAAGGTAATTACAAATACTTGGCTCCAAAGACACAAAATTCAAGTCAGCTCCTTGAAACAAAAAGTTATGAGAAAGGAAATACATATAAGTTCAACTGACTAAGGTGTATTTAAAACTTTTTTACATTTTTGTGCCAAATTGTCCCTTTAATAAAACACTTTTTAAGAAACAAACATGTAAATAGACAAACCCAAAAAAGTTGGAAATGTGATACATCTCGGTTTTTTAGAATTAGGTACATATTAAAACATCTACAAAATTATCAAATTATGTTGACTACAACTAATGCTTTTCTTAATAAGAGATTGTGGAGTTTTTTCTACCTTGCTTAAAAATTAAGATAATTTGCCAGTACGCTTAGTAGTTTTTGTCAGTCAGAACACAACACATTGGTTCAAATATCACAGCAGCCTCTCTTTCTATCACCTATTTATAAAGAAAGAGCACATGTGCAAAGAAACCTTTAGTTTTTCTCAGACTTTTTTAACAATCTTATTTCCCTCAGCATAGTTCTTTTAAACTCATGCCCATGTAAGAGGGGAAAATGGGACAAACAGGCATTTCTTCCCTAAAACTGACAAAAGTGAGACAAGAAGGAAGTCTACCACCTTTAACTGGCACAAACTGATTTAAGCTGCTGGCACTGAAATCAGAAACAGGTTTACAAGATTTATTTTTAATACCTGTTGGAAAAAAAATACAGGTAGCTCAAAACACACTGCTCTGACTGGGTACAAGTAAAGGAAGAAAATACTTCAGGAAGAAAAAAAATCAAGATTTTCCATAATAAATGGAGACTTGTGTCTGCACTTCTAAGCAGTTCTTTTAAAAGGTTACCTGTGAAGCTTCCTGGGCAGGTAACTGGCCCACAACATACCCTTGGGCCATTTCAGCCACTAATTGGTTGATGAGTCATGCTTTGTTTCTCTTTGTTGCTGTAAACACAGGATATTCGGAAAAGATATATCTTTTGGAATTTTGTTGAGAGGACATGCTGGACTACAGAGGGAGAGGAACTAGTGAGAAGGCCCTTTCCTTTGCAACAGTGCACTTAAAGGAGAGTGTGCACCAAAATAAATACATATATTTCCTTTTGTATTTATTCTGAAATTCTTGTAAAGATTTTTATTTAGTTCATTAAAAAAAACACTGAAGAGACAGAATGCCTCATGGATCCAAAAAGAAAAAAAAAAAAGGTTATGAAGAAAACCTCAGAGATTGAGAACAGTGGAAAATAAAAAAAACCCCTGTTTGTTAACTACCACATCCTGTAGGCTATTCACAAGAGTACCTATTTCAGTTGTTCGAAGACAACAGATACCAATCATAAGTGAAACAATAGAATAACAAAGAACAAGCAAATAGAAGTGAATGACCAAATCTGTCTGGTTTGGGAGTGTGCTAAGGAAAAACATTCAGAAAGGCAATATAAACAGTTGGCATAAATTGACACAGCACTTTTGACATCAACTAAAATGCAATCGTTTTCCCAGATTAATAAACTTGTCAGTTGCTATCATTTGAGTGCAAAAGTGCTCCACTACAAGTCTGTCAGCTATATTAACACTGGCCAGAAAGGCTAGTGCCAGTGGGAAAAAAGTTGTTGCAATATAAGATTGGTTGGTATTACCTGCATACTCACATCTCCAAATCCAGGCAGACGAGAAATCAAAAAAACCTGTCAAATTCTGTTTCTCACCAACCACGATCAGTCATCATACACCTGCCATGATTCAGTCATTTTTCATCTTTTATGGAAACCATGAAACGTGACAAAGCAGGAGGTGTCTATAGTGTATAGTATATAAAACAAATGTATGCTAGTTTGCATATGAAATTTCTTAACACCTCCCTGCTCATTTTGCCTAAAATGTTTAGGGTTCTGTAGTCACAAAACGTTGTTAAAAAAAAGACATCTACTCCAAAGATATCCAGACACGGGCTGTGTTGCAAATGAATGTTTTAAGGTTGCTCAAAGAAACACCACCAAAGATCTCAACAAAAGCAGGTTTTATATAAAAGTGAAAGCATGACAAAGTTCGTTGGCAAGGTTTAGTCTACTACTTATAGATAGTTAAAGCACACAGAGAAAAAGCAAACTAAAATTTAAAAACAATCAATCTAAAACCAGAATCAACCAAAAAAATTTTCTATGTGAAGGCTTCCCCTGACCACTATAACTTTTCAAATATTATGGAGGGTGGCTTGGTGACTACATCAGTCAATTCCTTCAGGGCCCTGGGATGCATCTCACTGTTTCCCATAAATTTGTGTACATTCAGTTTCCTTGGGTGGTCATGACCCTGATCTTCACTTGCAGTGGGAGGGAGTTTGCTCTCCCAGTCCCCATCCTGCCGTCCATCCACTCAAGTGCTGTGGGAAGAGAGGTTGCCATTGAAGATTGGTGTAAAAGGTTGTTAAGTACCTCAGCCTTTTGCACATCCATCGTTACCTCTTCACCAGCACTGTTTATCAGAGGAGGTACATCTTCTTCAACCATTCTTTCCTGATTAACATTTCTGCAGAAGCCCTTCCTGTTATTCTTCGTGTCCCTTGCAAGTTCAGTTCCAGTTTCGCCTTGGCCTTCCTCACCCCCTCCCTACAGAACCATACTGCTCTGTATTCTTTCCAGGTCACCGGTCCTAGTTTCCAGTGCTTGTGCATTTGCTTCTTGCCTTTTAGTTTGACCAGCATTTCCCTACTCAACCATGCCTTCTTGCCTTGTTTGTCCAATTTCTTGCTCCTGGGAATTGCTAGCTCTTGCACTCTATGGAAGATTTCTTTAAAGATCTGCCAGCTCTTTTCAGCTCCCTTGTCCCCAAGGGCAGAGGATCCTGCTGACGATCTCCCTGAAGAGCTGGAAGTCTGCCTTCCTAAATTTCAGGAGCATGTCTTTACACCTTACCTGGCCTATATTTCTCAAGACTGCAAACTTCACCAGTGCATGATCACTGAAGCTAGGTTACCTCCTTGACATCCCTGATTAGCTCACTTTTGTTGATGACCATCAAATCTAGTATTGCATTCCCTCTGTTAGAGACATCGTCTGGCTTAAGAAGTTATCCCCCATGCCTCCCAGAAGTTTCCTGGATTGCCTATAGCTTGCCATGCTACTTTCCCCGGAGATGTTGGGGGGCTGATGTCCCCCAGCAGGGCACCGGTCTGCAAGCAGGACGCTTCTTGTAACTGGAGCAGGAAGGCTTTATCAACAGGCTGCCCTTGATCAGGAGGCTGTTGTAGACCCCAAACACAAAGTTCACTTTGCTGCCTCTGTCTCTGATTTTTACCCACAGGCTTTCTACCTGCTCATGGCTGTTCTTCAGAGAGAATTCTTCAGGCTTAATCCCTGCTTTGATTTAGAGGGCAATCTCTCCACCTCTCCTTCCTCTCCTGTCTCTTCCGAACAGCCTGTAGCCATTGATAGCTCATGGAGAAGAGCATATAGAAGAGCACCATTCATAGCGCCTTTGCTATAGCATATTCACAGGCAGGCACACAGATCTAAAGAGTATGCACAAGATATGTGCCTGTGAAAAATTCTCCCAAAATGTAGTGCTCACATCAGATGCCTTTGCATCCTCTCAGCAGGTGAAGGGTTGAGCCTTGAGGACTGGGGGTGTCAGCCCGGAATGTGTCATTGCCATTTGTCAGCGGTTCTCCAAGTACAGCAAAAGTTGGAGTTCGCTGGCTCTGACAGGTGCTCGGAGGGAGGTGCTGATCACAGCTGGCTGTGGTCCAGGAGGGCTCAAAGGGTCCCACTTAGGACTGCTGTTCATAGGGCCACAAGAGAGTGGGCTTTAGTCATAATATTACTCCACCCTGACCACAGTTTGGGTTGGTAACTTTGTTTGAAAGTTTGATATCAAAAATGTTATTCCACATGGGTTGTTCTTCAGGCAAGAAAAATAAGTTTCCAAAGCTGTTTGTTAAGAAAAAACAGGAGCTCGTTAGACACCACTAGTCCTGGGAACAGAGTGTTTCCAATAAGCTCCAGAGGAGCCCAGCTCGTGTGTTGTTCCTCAAGGCTGAGGCCTAACAAGCATTTCTCAGATCATAGTGTGGCCTGGACGGGGGGAGGCACAACCACAGGCAGTAATTCAAATAAAACATCCAAAACAACTGCTTAAAACTAATCTACTTGTATATAAGAACAGCAAACATGCTCCAGAATTTTTAATTCTCTTATATTTAAAGAAGTCATAAATCCCAGTTTCCTAGTAAAGGGAAAACCCTTTACCTATGATTTACATAACCTTACATTAGATATGCAACATGACAGTAGCCATCTAAGACCTAGGCTTGGAATGTTACCACGTATGGATTTATGAAGAATTTGTTTAGGAACATCAAGAACTAAAAGAAAATATAGCAATAATAAATAGACCACTGATCCACTTGCAGCTCAGCTTTTACGTGAATAATTTCAGAGAAATTTAAGGAAAATAGCAGACAACAACAAGCTTTACTGCAGAGTGACAATGATTCAGAATAATACCACATTTGCCTTCGAAATGTAGTTAGGAGGGAGAATTCCACTAACTTCAGATAAATAGGAGAATGAAAGAAACAAAGGGCACTGAAAGAAGTTAAAGTCCTGAACAGAAAAATATAGAAACATATGAACATTCATTGAACACACAAAAATGCAAGCCAACATCTGGAGAAGATGTACATATCTTCAACAGATGAGGAAACCTGAAAGCAAGAGCAAACGTCACTAGAGATTGTGATATTCCAGGCAGAGGGAGAGAAGCTGATTTCAAAGAGAATTTGATTTGGGAATTGATAAGGGAGCCATTCCCCATGAATGAAAACAGAAAACCTCACTATAGAGCTCCTCCACACCTTCATGGGAAATATAAAATTCTAGTTTGATCATGTAATTTACACACATACGAAGGTGTCAAGGGAAACAGTGAGGGTGGAACAGGTAGAAGAGGAAAACAGAAGGGGAGTCTCTATACTACTGCAATAAAATAAAATTTTAGATTTTATTGTCCAAATGAAAAGATGGAAATCAGTAATGACATTCAACCTACTTAGAGATACTGCCATCATCTACTCTTTAGAAACTTGGAGATGTAGAGTATCATTGATGCTGAAGAGAGACACTTCACAAGAACACACTATAGACAAAGCCTCATATATGAGAAAAAATTACAATACAGCTTACTGTCCACCATCTAGTTTTATGGCTTCCTTTTTGTAATTCAGCTACTCCAGCATGATGATCCTTTTCACTTGAGCATATCTGCATGGGTATAAACAATCTGCAATCTTGTGAAGGCTTTTAAACTCTTATTTTTAGCATCAAAGACTTTGACTCAACACAAGCAGAAAGGTTTTTAAATCCTTGTCCTTTATCCCAAAAGTATTTGCTGCTCCAGAGTTAGACCTTATTTAGCCCACCATATTGATATTAATTTTCAGTGCTGCAAGTTGGAATGTCAGTGTACATTAACACCTGATCTATAAAGGGAATGCTGAGATCTCACTGGAAGTATTAGTCACTGTGCCCTGGGAATGCAGGGTGTTTTTGTTTATGTTCTTGGCTCAAATGTCTGAGCTAGACATGTCTCGATTCTTAATAAAACATACCCACAACATTGGATTCATTATCTAGAAACACTTCAGGATGACAAACTTTCTCCAACTTATTTAGCAATTACTAACCTCCATGATACATTAATTCTTTTTGAGGTGTAAGAGGTCAGCGCAGTCTAACAAAAATACAATTCCTTAGACCATATATTCTTTACCTGTAGGCAAGTAACTTATTTTCCCTTTTTCTCTCTCTATTTCTTTCTTCTTAAGGAAGCCCTCCAATAACTTTACTTTTAAGAAGAAGGTATTTTAGTTCAAGATTTGCACTGTCACTAACTTCACAGTTTACTGAAGATCTCATAGAGAAATCAGTCTCGTCTTGAATTTGTTTTTTTTTAGGTTCATAATTACAACGAATCACAACAAGAAGATTTCTCAGTCTTATTGATAGTTACCTGGCTACTCCAGAGGTCACTTCTACCTATTCTACTTCTAGATACAGCCCTAGGTAACATTTCATTGCCTAACCTATTCTGTTTCATTTGCTCTCACCCATCAACTATTTGGATCTCTCTATTATAATACAACCATCAGAGTTACACTTAGTTTCCCCTTTTTATCCCATATTGCTCTTTTACATCTAACCTGCTCAAGAATTCTCAGGAATTCCCACCCCAGAATACATTTCTTCATAAATTCTGTAGACCTAACTATACTGGCATCCTTTTTTGTGTCTCCTTTTTTGCTGTTGTTTTGTTCAAGAAGTGGTCAAGTACCACATCCTCTACTTCCAAAGAGGGGTTTTATTTAAATGAAAGGAAAATAATAGAGCTGGTGTTTTCTGTATTGCTGCAACTAGATAACTGCCACAGTTAACTCACCACTAAGCCTTTAAGCATAAAGAGCATTTGTACTTATTTGCTGATATTTATTTTATAGTATTAATTGCATAATAAGTTGTCGAACACATACATGATCATAATGAAAACTAGGAAGAAAAGGAAAAGAAACACGGCGTAATTAAAGTCAAGGCAAATGAAAAATACAACATCAGACACAGTTTCCATGGAAATAAAAAGCTGTGAAACCTTTTCTTTAGTGTTTTCAAACAATTATCTTTATTTGGATACCTGAAGCAGGACTTCCATTCCATATAATTAAAGCATCTAAGCCAAATTTTACCATCAAAATATATTCAGTTATATTACACAGACTTTCTGACCATGAAATGTATGACAGCTCCCCAAATGAAAAGCACCTACACATTCTATAAATTCTTGAGTATCTGAAATGTTTTCATTATCAGGAGATAGAAAAGTGAATTTTCAGGAAAAAATAGAGAAAATTCAAGGTTGCCATAAATATATTTATAATATTATATTTCAAAAAGCTACAAAACTCTAGGTATCCCCTATCATCTAAAAAAAGGAGATGCATAACAGACCAGGAAGAATTACTGTGAAACAAAACACTGTCTTAAGAACACTCAATCTCAATCAGCTTTCTGTTGGATGATATAATCTACATCTGTTGCTTGTTGAACACACATTTTTTTGGAACGTAAAAAAAGCCCCAGGTACTGTTAGAAGAAATCCTGTGTTTCATTAGCTCATTTGATAGGCTGAAGGTTTTATCCATCTCTATGCTCTCCAGGTGCTAGGAAAAAGTTACCTACTAGTACTAGGAAACCACAAACACACATTATGTTATTAAATCTCACTTAAATCATGCCATGTCAACACACACAGAAAAATATTTCACTTTCATTCGGTTAGTTTGGAGTATGCTACATATCTTTCCTAGAAATTAGCTCAGATTTCATATTATGTTTCCTGGTACTTGCAATTTTAAATTTGCAATTCCCTAGCTGCAGCAGCACAAACTTAACATTCCCTCTTTTTGCCTTGTTCAAGTAATACTGCAAGTGTGTATGTATGTGTATATATATATGTGTGTGTGTGTGTATATATATATGTATGCATATACACAAGCCCAGTAATTTCGTAAGCAGCACCATTTTTATAAATTCAGGTACGTAGACACAATTGTCATATAGACATAACTTTAAAGCATTCTTTCACTCCACACCTATGTTAGTATTCTGTGTGAAATGATGGAATAGCAGTCTCTCTCTTCAACCAGATTCCAAAGCTTAGGCTCTAATAGGTGAGAGAAGCAAAATAAGAAAAGCACACCATATTTACTTTGCAGCTTAAGATATTTGGGGGGTTATTTTTCTTTCAGGATATATTGTTCTTTCCATTATCTAACATTCGTGGACTTTTTTTGATGCATGTAGTTTTTGGAAACTAAAAAAAAGAGGAAAAACATCATAAAACAGAACTTAGGGAGTATAAAAACTTGAAGACTTGTAGGCCTCCACATTCACAGAATTTGAAACAAGCCTCAAAACACAATTTTGAGAGAGCAGTGAAAGAAATCAGTCTGTAATTCATTAATCTGACAAGAATACATTACATGAGATTATTCATGAGTATGAGATATGAGAGGTACATTTTCTTTACTAACAACCAGCTGAAGTGGATTTCAGCCTGTATTACAAATTACGTAGATCTTGTTTGGCAGTAACAATTAACGACTTGTAAAACTACAACCACAAATCTTACTTGCATTACAGAATTTTCCCTGAGTGTTTGTCAATATTTGGTACTCCAGATATCTACAATTAAATCTCTGAGGCTTCAAAGTAATTTTAGGTTCCCAAACCAACATACATCTCCCACCAAAAAACTCTCTAACATAGTCTCTGCTGCACTTATGAGGGATCTGTAATGCAGTATTCAGACTAAAAAAAATAATTTCTGTTGATGCCGTAGCAGTGCTAAGAATACAATCTATCACAGAATTTCAGAGATATGTAAAGTCACTACGATGTCTTTATGCCTTTTTCAACATGTTGCTGATACATCTCTCTGTCTTCTGTACATTAACTTAGCTCAGGGAAACAAGGTGATATCTGGTCAGTGGCATTCACACACAAACCAGGAGCAACTTAGTAAGTTTCCAGAAGTATAACGAGACAGACCTACAAATTCTTGAATCAAGACAGCAATAGACAATTTACCGTTTATCTAGGACCTGTAAATAAAACTGGAAGAAGAAATACATATTAAGAGATGTCTGACTGGACTATTCAGGAAGACTTTCAAGCAACAACATGGATGGAAAGGTGTAAACATAAAAAACAAAAATACATTTGGAACTACTCTAGGTATGTTACAAAAAGCCAAGGAAGAAATACGGGATACATCATTTACATTCACATGCATGTGTTATAAAATAATTGCTTCTTACAAAATTGAAGCCTCACGGGAAAGACTTCTTACAGAATCACAGAATCACTAGGTTGGAAGAGATCTTTAAGACCATTGAGTCCAACGCATGCCCTAACACCTCAACTAAACCATGGTACCGAGTGCCACATCCAAACTCTTTTTAAACACATCCAGAGATGGTGACTCCACCACCTCCCCAGACAGACAATTCCAGTGCTTTATCACTCTTTCTGTAAAAAACTTTTTCATAACATCCAGCCTAAATT
>VZTF01006410.1:1114831-1174859 GCA_013397755.1 Cnemophilus loriae
CGAGTACAGGGGAGGAATGACTGCCCTGGTCCTGCTGGCCACACCATTCCTGATCCAGGCCAGGATGCCGTTGGCCTTCTTGGCCACCAGGGCACACTGCTGGCTCATGTTCAGTCTGCTGTCGACCAGTGCCCCCAGGTCCCTTTCCACCTGGGCACTGTCCAGCCACACCATCCCCAGCCTGAAGCATTACACGGGGTTGTTGCGGCCAAAGTGGACTCAGCACCTGGACTTGTTAAACTTCATCTTATTGGACTCTGCCCATCCATCCAACCGTTCCAGGTCTCTCTGCAGAGCCCTCCTACCCTCTAACAGATCAACACTCGCGGCTTAGTGTCGTCTGCAAATTTACTAATGATAGATTCGATACCCTCATCCATGTCATCAGTTTTCTGCTTCTAATATAATTAATCCCCACACTCTTTTTTAAGAGGAAATGAGTAAGCAAAATGAAAAGCCATGTTTCTTCCTTGTCAACAGGTTGAAAATCAAAGGAACCTTGGATATTCTATGATCAACAGCCTGACGGATAAAACAGGCTGACAGATAAAACAGAAGTAGAATGTTAATTAGCATTTAATTTGCTTTTGCAGTAAAGAACAAAATAATTGTTTCCATGTATCTAAAGCATTTGGGGGGAAGCAATATATAACTACAAAATAGTCTGTTCAATTTGTGCTGTGTGTATTAGGATGTCCAAAGTAGGTAAATCCTTAATTCAAGAAGCATTGGATTCAACTTATTTTGCACTAAATAAAATTGCATATACTGATTTGTTAGCAGTTGCAGAATAGTTTCAGATTATATATTGCTTTTGTTTGTTTTAATGAACAAGCACTTGGATCCTTTCCAATAATGTAACCTGTAAGTGGTGAGGTATTTCCCTCAACTATCGCTGCAGAAATCAGTTTGTGCCTTAAGTGAGGGGGGAGTGAGAGCAGAGAGGAACCAAAGGTGCAAATGGCCACTCCCTCACAGTTTTACACATACCAGCAGATTTGACAAGAAGTTAAATTTGAGCACAGCTGTACCTCTTCTTGAAGGCTACAAGTACAAAATAGAACAGCAGCAAACAAGTGGCAAGTCATTAGCTTGTGTTAAAAGACATATGGAGGGTACTGCAGTCTTTGGCACAATTAAAATTTCTGTGAGATTTCATTTTTTTATGACAACTGATGGAAGATAATTTTGTAGAACCTCTGTTAGATTCTACTACTTTTGAAAATCCTGTGGACTTTCACAGTTTACAATAAAATGGAGATAAGACACAAAAGTTTGTAAAAAGGAGAATTGTGAGATCCAGAATTAGAGTTAGAAATAACAACAGCAGTGCTGAAACAAATGTGTCAAAAAATAACATAATGAGAGTTAGGGGAAGTGGCACTGTCAGATTCTTCCCCCTCTCGTCTTATGTTTCAGCAGGACTTGGAATAGCCCACTGAAAACAAAAAGTACACAGTAATGTGCTATTATAAAAAACCTTTTCGAAGCAACTATTACTTCACTTACTTTTTTTGAGTAATACAGTCCCTAAATTTCTGTACTGTTAAAACAGCATCAAAGCAAACAACTGCTGAAGTAGTCCTATGGCAAAAATTGTGTGAAAATACAGTAATTGTAAGAGTCTCGCGGTATATGCTTCCATTGTACATTTCATTCCAAGATTATGCAGCTTCCAGATGCTAAGATTCTAAGATTCTATATGCTTCCAGATAATAAGAGATCCATAAACACACTTCCAGAATCTTAACTAAAGATGAAGTCATCATACAGAAAAACAAAAAAAGGTGGCGGGGCAACGGGAAGAAATGTTGACATATGCATGGAAATATATCTGTTTTAGGAATATCCAGAAAGCTGGAAATCAGTACTCTGAATCCAGGTGTATTGGTCTGCCCGTTAGTCAGAGTAACTGTTTAAAATAAACAGTGCAAAAACTTCGAAGGAAAGTGCAAAACTTTTGAAGTGAAAGTTACTGAACTGGAGGGATGAAAGGCATGGCAGAAAGAAAGGGATGGATTAAACCTGTATTGTATTGCCCTCAAAAAAGCACTAATTATAAAACGTAAAAGGAACTGCTGAAAGCTCAGTAACTCTTTAACTTAACATTATTTTCAGAAATTTTTAGAAAGGTAGTAAAAATGTGTGTATTGTTAAAAAATCATACACCATTTGGAATTACTACTCTTTCTTTTCTTGTACTAACATTTCCAGAGAATACCTGTTAAAAAAAAATCTGTCTTGGTTGTACATGTGTTACATCACACACTACATGGGACAACAAAGTATTAAAAGAGTTAGAAGGCAGGGAAAAGATAATTGTGAAGGTTTAAAAAGTAAACAAGAAGGATTGAATAATATGTCTATTAAGCTGTAAGCATGACACTGATCATGGATAAAAAGAAGTACAATTAAATAATAGTATAATTACTTCCTGTTAGTAAGAGTTTATGGAAATGGGTCTTGACTAATATTTGGTAGATACTATTCTCCAATAATCTCATCATTATTATTTACTACTATAAAAGACAACAGCATTTATTTTAAACATTGTGTCCGAGTGGAGAGGTCTCAAATCTTAAAGCATAATTGCTGCTAAATGGGTACACATTTGAAAAATTCCACTCTTGTGTATGTGCTCTTCAGTAATTTTATTGGTGACTTGAGAGGAGAAAAAAGAACAACAAAATCAAGAGTAATAAAACTCAAAGGTGAATCAAAGCTTTGGGAAACAGTTAACAAAGAGGACCAATGAAGAGCAGTCTTGGGGGTTAATCGCGTTCAAGGGGAAAGAAAAGTTTTTATACAGCTGGACAATTTAAATCGACTACAGGATGTAACAGCAGAAAAAGTTTTGGATAATCATTCATTAATATCATTTACTATAATATACAGCTGTGATTAAACCCACAAATAAAAGCCAAAGATGCCTAAACTAGAACTCTGAATAAGGGGGGAAGCTAATATCTGATGACAGCTGTAAGAATACAATTCAAAATATCATCTTCTGCCTTAGTATTTCAATAAAAGAAGACTGCTGAGGAATAAGAGGAGGCTTGGAAAAGAGTCACAATGGCAATTATATGATTTGTAAACATACCTTAGAGACAGGTTCCAGAATTTAAATCTATTTATCTCAGCAAAGAAAAGGTTAAGAGGTGATTTGATCTAACGCGTTAAGTAGCTACACAGCGATTAGTAATGTAATAAAAGGGAATTTTTCAATCTCCTTTAAGAGCAATATGGATCTAAACAAATACAGAGGTGACATTTTTAACCATTAGTAAAACTGAGTATAATGTGAAAAACTCGAAGGACTGTGGAGAATTCTCTCTCTCTCTAACTGAAAAATATTTCAACAGAAATATTATTGGCATGCAGCTTATCCCAAAATGGGATAAAACAATTCTGAGACAATAGAGAGGAGACTGCCATCTAGCTTTAGTGCTGCTTACACAATCCTCTCAGAGAATATCACTAATTATTCCTTAAGATTTATATATTTTCACCCACTGTGCTCAACTATAGAACATTCATCTTAGCTTTATTTACATTCCAATAGCACTTCAGTGTTATTCAGTCTACCTCAGAAATTCCATTTGATGAATAGACACAAGACCTACGTTTTGAAGCAATGATCAAAGAAAGCCAAAAATCTTCTGTTTTCAGTGTGAAAACTGAAATTTATATTTAGAAAATAGATTGACTTAATGGAATATTCTTTCCATGTCTACCAAATTACTCATAGCAAGATTTCTTTATGAAAGTCACAAACAAATGCAATATTGGTACTTTATAAAGTAATAAACTCCAACAAAACACAATTCTACAGTAGACAAAAGAAAATTGTATTTGCATCTAACTTGAGTATACGTGAACTTCGGGGTGCTTGCTTGATATCTTCAAAAGAAAGAGAAAATAAATCCTTTTTCTTAGACCATGAAGAGTTGTAATGCACACTTACCACAAAAGATTTCTTATTCATATTCACCTCACCAGGATCATTTATCTTCCGTGATACGAGCAACTCATACAAAGGCAGGATTTGCTAAACTGTCTGCACCTCCCTCATTCAGACTTTTTCCTTGTGCATTGCAAGCACAGCCCTTCTGCTCCAGCACAAACAGCACAACTTAGCGTGGAGGTTTCTCCTTCAGCCTGGAAATCAGCTGCTCAGGAGTGAACTGCTCTTTCCATCCCCATTTCACACGTGGTGGTGTAGAACCTCAGATAAATAACCAAGGCCTCCAAAGTTTCCTTACATTTTACCTCTTGGAACACTCTTATTTTACTGTAGATCTGCATCTACTGCTAGGCGAAACTAGTGTCTGTCTAATTCCAGCAAGGTTGTCTCAAGAGGTCATGATTACATATGAAAGCAAAGAGAACAGTGATCTTTTAAAATGCTGGTAGAAGTCTGTCTCCAAATCCCTGTGTTTTAACGTATTGCTTACACTACTTTTCGGGCACTAGTCACCAAAACCCTCATTTTATTTAGTCTGAAATCCTGCTTTAAAAGAAGGATTATTAATGATCCATAACTATTAATAATGTTAATATAATAACCCTATTTGTACAGCGGATCTTAAAGGACCCTAGAACAGATCTAAGTCCAATTCTATGTGTCACTGCACAGATTAAGTATAATGTAGTTCAACTCGAAGTCAGCAAAAAAGCAGCATTGTTGTCACATTTAAAGTCAGGGAACTGCACCACAAACAATAGTAAACAGAAAACTTGGTTTTGTCAAGAATAAGTCACCAAGAACCCTTATTCAATGAAAAAGTCATATAAGCTTGTACACACCAGCAGACTCAGAAAAAAACGTAGAATAGATTTTTCTCTACCTAAATCTATGCACTGCTAAACTATTTTTGAGTAGAAAGTAGCAAAATTTGAGAAAAAACAAGCACACACTACAACTCATGCAGTTCCTGAATTAACCCTACTAAATTATATTAGAAAGTATATTATTGTTTTTCTTCCTTCACAATTAATTCCAGAACATTATTTGGTACTCTTATTAAAGAAAAAGAAAAAGGTGGTCTAAAAAGAGCAAGCTTACAGCAAAAAAGACACTTCTAGCATATCAAATGTATATTTTCTGAAAAAAACCTATAAATTTTCTCAAAGTGTTACCAAAAAACTCTTTTCTATGGAAAGGATTCCAATGAACAAAACAAAAAGGAGCTCTAAAACTTCATCACATATTCTCCTCTTAAACAGTGAAAAAAACTAATCTTACCTTAGAAATTTAGACAGGACATGCAACAAAAATATTTTTTAGAGGTTATTAAGTGCTAAGAAATATTTTTCAATAGGTCTAGTGGCTTTGTGTGTTATATATGTAACTGAGAAAAGGAAAAATATGAGGCAACAAAAGGGAAAAAAGGGGATTCAATGGAAGCAAAAGAACTCCTTATATCCTAAATATGTATTTGTATATGTGGACTTTTGTTGATTCTCTGAAGTGATGCAGTCATCAACCTTTCCCATTTTGCAAAAGACACCCATATATTGATAACAGTGATTTGTGACATGAGATACTTCAGTATTTCTTTCTTACATTTCAGGATTTAATTTGAGGATTTCTTTTTAACCTTTTATTTGTAAACAAATCCTGGCCTCCCTATTTGCACAAAATGCACACAAACGTCTCCCACAATGTCACATTATTGTTTAGAACTTCATTCTCCTCCTTTGTTCAGTTTAAAAACAGTTGAATTTAATACACTCTTTTAAGTGTATATAATTATAAAGCATCGACTTTTCCAAACAGGCAATGCATTTCCAGACAGAGAGGAGAGACTATATCAGTGAAATGCCTTTCCTCTCCTTCTTTGAGCACTGGGCTAAACCCACAGTTTTCAACACCTTAAGTATTCAAGTAGCCATGAAAAAATAAGACCTCTGCAAACAAAAGCACTTCAACATGAATTTTCAAAATAAGGGAAAACTTGTTTATGAGCATGTGCTACTTTACAGATGCATACACAAGCACCAGAAAAAGACAACAAATTTGAGAAATAATATAGAGAACTTTCACTAAGGTCATGCTGAATAATATGATCTGCGAATTTGTCTGATAGCACATGAGGAGAATTTTAAATGAAGAAATGTCACATACTGTCTGCTGCAGAGAAAAATGCTGTTTGCTGCTTCTTCATTAAAATTTTAACAGACAACTAATGCTTTCAACATTTAAGAAAGTTAAATAAGGATAAGGTTTTAAATGCAGACAATTCAAAAAATGTATTATAAGAATCATATGAATATTTTGGGATTGGGGTGAAAAAATCAGTATAATTTATATTTAATTTTCCTGTATTCATAATTTAGTGCCACATCACAACGCAAAAGTTACGATAAAAATACTAATCCTTTGACCTCAAAATCCAGCCTGACAGTTCTTATGTATTCAGAACAATATATAAGCACACAGTTTAAGGGTACGTAGAAATCCCTTTTGTGTCAACAGGAAAATAAACATGTGCTTAAGTGCTCTCCCGTGTTATTCACCATAATATTTTATTTGAATTGTTTATTCCTATTTAAAATCTAAATGACAAAAGCGAAAAATAATAACAAGAAGTTCAAGAATAATGCAAAGAATTTAACTGAAACAAACATGTTCTTACTGTAGTCCTCTAAATGGGCTAACTCAGACATTGGATGCAAAACCTAGGAAACATCAAGTAGGAGTAGGAAATGATTTAATGGCAACATCTGGCATTAGGGAGGCTTCTACTGATTCATTTCTTTATGATTCAGAAAGGTTTCTGACAAACTAGAAAGGAAGCTACAAAAAGAGTCTTAAGTCTAGAAAATTATGAGCTGCATAAAATTAAAAGTTCAATCTACTTATTTTAGAGCCCAAAAGGTAATGGAATGATTACAGTATCACAGAAAGTTATTAATACAGAGAGAGCTGGTAGCATTGTGATTTTCTTCTGCTCCATCTCCCCATTGTTGTGAACCAATGATATGAACTGTAGACAAATTTAGAATAAGATAAGCCGCAAAATTTTAAACCGTCCAGTGGAACACAACTGAGACATTTTCTATCACCGAAACTTCTAATAGAGCTGTTAAAAGAAATATACATTCAAAAATATTTAAAGAATTCACAATGCTTCTCTTGGTTAAATATTCATACCCTGTTTAACAAAAGATATAATTCTAAGTCTAAATCTACAACTGCCTATCAGAAAGGTCTAACCACCTCCTCATGAATGATTTTCCTAGTTATTGGATCTGATTGGATTAGAGCAAAGATTGTATTGCATTATACTGAAGTTCAATTTTACATTCTAAGATTTCAAAACTAATATTTATCACTAAAAAGTGGTTAGAATACTTCTAGGTTTTTTATAGTTTCTGGATCCAGTGGGTCAGACACAACTTGTGGACATTTATAATCTTTAAACATACTCATATGCATTTATCATCTTCTACTTTACCACTTTCTTTATATATATATATATATTTCTTATATAACATAGCAAACACACCTATTGATTTGATTAAATCACATTTTTCTTTGTGTGTTTGAAATAATCTTAGATAAAACTACACAATGCTATACGTACCATTCTCTTTTGTTAAGTATCTCACCTTTGTCAACATTCTTGGCTATTTTGAAAAAACTCCGCACCAACATCTCTTGCCAAGAAGGAAAGATAAAAGTACAAAATATCCCTTCAGATTTGAAAACAAGTGGTTACCTTATATGTCTCTCCTCATGTTATAAATTACGCCACAAAATTTCTCTGCCACAGTTCTGTTAGTCTTAATATGCCTTTGCTAGGTATGAGTTACTCTACTGTAGTCCTCTTGCATAATGGTGGGGGTTTTACTACTGCTGGATCCATTAATAAAAAAAAAAAAATGGAAAATATTAATAATCTCTCACATGCCTCTGCTGCCACAGCGTCATCCTGATACATTCATGTGTCATTTGCAATGCACTCCAAAGATAAAGGAACAACCAGCCAAAATATTTACATACTTCCTCATGAAATATTTCCCACAGAGACTTAACAGGCACAAGTAAGCCATGATGAGTATGTTCACTTAACTTCAGAAAAGTACTTTAAGAATTTCCTGGCACATAGAAGTGAGAAAACCAAGCCAGACATCAGTTTCTGGAATGCACTGTAATCCCATTAGTTTTCCTTTTCCTCTGTCCCTCAGAAAGGGGGTTCCCACCTTTTTTCACAGAATTCCACATCTAGTGGCATGATCCAACTTACCAAATAAGTCCATGCCTCAGCAGGATAGAGAAGTTTGGGGTTCTTTTATTTTGAGGGACAATGTGAGTTCACATAGGTAATTCCTTCATTTCACTTCCTAGACTAGGAAAGGAAACAAATCTAACATCCATGTTAGCTGTTTTAATTTGGATTCACTGCAGGAAACTAATGGGAGAGAGGGGAACCATGATGCTCTCAGTGGTTTGATATTTTCATCTTCCAGCCATATAAGAAACAGTATGTTTCTTGCAAAATGAAAAAAAATCTATACGGAAACGTTCATACTACTGGGCTACTAAATTAATTTTCTGCTCCAAGTAAAGTAAATAGACTGGTACCTCCATGAATATGTAGACATTTGTTTAAAAAATAAGCCGTATTTAGTGATACTTAATTTAGTGGAACAGTTTAAACAGGGATATTTATTTCCTAATTGCCTTGTTCTGCTAAGTGCTCAGCACTCATAACACAGAAAAAAAACTGGAAGCATTCAGGTACTTTAAAGGTTCAAGGCAGAATATGGATATCAGAGTTACAAACAAAGGGCATAAAGCAAACAAATGAATTCATGTACCATCAGAATTGGTGTACAGAGGTTAAAGAAAAATTGATTACTAACAAGTCATACATATGACAAAGGCAGAGGAAAACAACCAACCCAGAAAATTAATCAGCATATAAATTAATCTTCTTACCTGAGAACAAATTGGAGTCTGAAGTATTGCTTTCAATATATGAGAATGCTACAACTTTCTGGTGGAAGAATACTGACATGGTATAGCAGAATTTCTGAACTCCTGAGGTAGGTAGATCCTGAAATAAGGAGGAAAAAGGTTTTAAATTTTCTCTAATTCCATTCATATAGTTCTACATGTTTTATTTAGCTCATGAGAGGTAGTAATACCTTAGACTGTATCTTGATTGGCTTTCTTAGAGTGTTAAGACAGAACTTAAATAGCTGTAAACTTTACAACCATTTCTGCACCAAACATATTTCTTCCATAATGCTATCAAAAGAGATTTAAAAGGGAGACTTGATTACAAAAAGAGGGTGGTGGTGGGTACGAATCAATGTCATTAATTATCTGTATTTATTCACTTTCCTTCTGTCTTAAAAAGTCCTAGATTTTAGATATTTACTTATACATATTAAAATGCTTTCTCCTCATAACTCATCCTTCAGTCATAGCTTGGAAACAACCTGTTTAGAGATTTATTTGGACAAGCACAACTCAGTCATTCACACAGCCAAACATTTAAAAAATGTGATTTTTCACTTTTTCATTTCTCTCGCTGTCTAATGGACAACTTGCTGCATAACTATTTGCCTTGCTGCTGTGGAATCTACCATATTCCTTATTTAATCTAACAGGAATAGTAACGACCAGGGGAGCAGTTCTTTCCTGGCTCGACCAGATGAACTATTTTGCAAGCAGGTAATTTCCAAACTGTGAAATAGAGATCACTCCAAAGACTTACGGAGATCCAGAACAGTAAATTTAAAGAGTGCAGCACAGCACTGGGTTATTTGCAGAAGGTGTGTAGCCATACCATGAGCTCTATGCCAAAACAAAGCAAACCCAGTAAATCAGGTGAAGGAAGCATTAAGACAAAGTCTCTGTGTCATGTCAGCTTTACTACTTTGTAGCTTCCTTTCACAATTTCCACCTACCTGGGAGAATAGGTCGTCTCTCTCTCTTCATTTTTATCTGTAAAATAATGATTAGTATTTAAAATCACCTCATGGATAGAACTGAAGTGTTGAGCTTTCTTTAGTCAGCCCTTGTGGTCTCCCACTACAAAGAGAACCCTAATCTCTATATTGCCTTTTATATCCTTGCCTCGAAATTCTTTTACAAATCTTAAATACTTTGGAAAATGTCTTCAGGAAGAGTTTTAAATTACTTTAAATCCCTCATAAATTTTATAAAATTATCTATACTGAAGATTTACAGTGATTTAATTTTATTTGTATTTTATAGGCAGAGAAGGAGAAACAAAACATAGTCTATATAACCATGAAGTAAATAACCTATAAACTAAGTTTATAGACAATCGTGGTGTCAACATTTTAAAAAAATCATCTCTCTCAAACATATAGATTTTAACAGTGCTGGGATTATCCATGATTCATTTAAAATAAAGGCATGTTGAGTGTATAAAGTTTTAAACAAAATAAATATAGTTAAAACATGATACAAAAATTAGTTATACTTGATACTTGGTTTCATTCTTTCCTCATGCTTTTCTAGCTATGAATGGTTTCTGGAAAAAATTGCCAAATAAAAAGCTTCAATTTCACCCTTTTCATCAAGCAAGTGAAAATTTGAAACTAAAATTTCTCTGAAACTTTTCAAAGCATTAAAGTTCATCTAGAAAAGTCTGTGCATAAACACTGATAACACTTAGTATCTTACCAGGTAAAGAAAAGAGAGAGATACCTGCATCAGACTATTTTGAGAACAGCTATTTTCACATCCCTTCATAAACGTTAATTTGCCTTTTGTTCCTCAGCTGAATGTGTCCTTCACTTTACTTCCTGCGAAAATACAAACAGTGACCACTACAACTCCTCTGTGTCTTTTAACCAGGACAATTTGAATTTTCCATCAGCAATCACAATTTCATAAAAGTGCTCTGATACAAGTAAATGGCAGCAAGCATTTAGTAGAGGCAAGTTTTGTTACTCCACTTACACCAACGATTTCCCATTACTTCCAATTCTTTTTCTAAGGAAATTTCCATGAACACAAAAATGGCGATACTTACATTTCCGACTGCTTTGTGTGAAATAATTGAATAAAGCAATACGGCAGCTGGTGTCAAACATTCTTCCTAGAAGTCTTTATAGCCCTTCTAATTATATAATAATTTAAGATGTTTTTATAGGTACCACAATGCCTCAGACACTGTGCTTCCTTCCTAAACTGGGGCTGGGGAGAGTGAGTCTGTACTATTTAAGCCTCAGGGGGCATTGTTTCTCAGTGAGAACAGCCAGTACACAGATCTTCTACCTCCTGGTTGACCACTTCATTCTTTTGACTGATGTGCAGGTGGGACAGGGTTACGTGGCAATTTTTTTCAAGATACCCTTTTCTTCCAATCTAGTATTCTATTAGTACAGCAACGGCAAAGATAGCACAATAATGTTATGGCCAAGCCAGAAAGCCAGGTCTTAGTTTGTGTACAACGACCAGGAGATGAAAAGTAGCAGCGTCTTCTCTCACCCCCAAGCTAGCCCACATATTACCACACCTATAATCTCAGTCTCTAATAAAAACTATCAGAATACTTTCATATGATCCAAACAACGTGAAACCTGTACGATTAGCAGCTCTGAGGAAAGCTGTTGGAAGCAGTGAAAATGCTATATCCTTAGAGGTTCCCTAGAATGGCTTAACTTCAGAAGCATCTGAGAGTTCCATAAGTCTATTAAGATTTACTAAGATATTTACTCTTCTTTAGCTCTTAAAAGGAAAGATCTCCCTTTGAACTTTCCTTTTATTTGCCTGACATTCTCTTACAATAAAACGCCTCTGAGCCACTCAAAAACAAATGCCTATTTAATGTTTTCTGCTGCCGAACCTTATGATTTACAACACATATTTAACAACATGTTACTTAAAAATTTTATCTTTCAAAATTACCAACATGAAACCCTAAAGATAAATGGACATCAAGAAGCTGCTCTTTGCATAACTCTACAGACTTCATGAAAGCCTTCATGAAGTCTTCATGAAATTAAATTAGAAAACTAGTAAAATTATACAGTGCTGTACATTGTTTTCAAATCAACAAATTCGTACTTTAAAGTGCCTCATTTATTCAAAGAAAAGAAACTGGGAATAACTGCATAAATTCCTTCTTGCTTAGGCATATTTGTCAGACCTGCCTAGCCTTGACAACACTGGTGTAGAGTATAAAAACTTTATACCGCATCTGACCAAAAATTTGTATGGTGACTGTGGCCATAGCAGTTCATAAAAAATGTAAAAATACAGAGATCAAGATCAAGGAATGCGGGTGCTTTTTCTACTGACCCCCAGCCTCCAGCCACTTTTGTGGGACTTCACAGGTCATATGGGCTTTCTGGGAGTATAAGAAAAATGAGGTTCTGAATAAAAATAACTCTCTAAAAGGGCTCTTTCACACTGTCCATCTCTTGCACAATTGACTCAAATTTTATAAAGAAGTCAATCACCAAATTTGCTTTTTGTTACTCTACTGTCTACTCCTACAGGAACAATTTTTTTTTTAATTTATCATATATTTTAGATAACATCTTTATCAAAACTTTGCATTACTCTTATTAATTTTATCTGATCATATTACCTGGATTAGAGTACTTAAAAAAAGATAGGTAAATAAAGAAATGTGATTCTTTACTTCTTTGCATAACCTTTAGCAGATTTTACTGTACAGTAAAAATCAATGTTTTGTATGTTGTTATAGCTCAAGGAAAATTTAAATTAGTTTGGAGATTTCTGGAAGGAATCTAATCCTGTTTATAGCCATATGGAAAACCTAGAGGATGCTCACTTTAGATTTTATATTAGTCATTATTCCTACATTTGGCTATTACCACCATTTGTCTGGGTGCGATGACAAAATTGCCAGAAATAGGCAGATTCACACATGGTACAAGATGTCTCGCTCGGATATATTCCTTCTTCTGAGTCGACAGTTACTATTTGTGGGGTTTTAGATCTTGTTTTTACCATTCAACGCAAATGTTTAAAAACGTGCTTGTAGGAGTCCTTTAGGACAGTTCTTTTCTCACAGAAATTAATAGAAAAACTCCTACTGATTTTCAGCTTTGTTACAAGAAGAAACCAACCAAAATAACTCCCTTGCAATTTCTCTTTCTCTTTTTTTCTTTTTGATTTTCTTTTGGCTGTCAGTTACAGACAAAAAAAAATCTGTCAAAGAGCAGACACAGACTTCCTGAATGGCTCTTTAAAGTTCATAGTCTACATCATTCTCATCCTCTTCCCTTCCACCTCCCCTTCCATCATGATCATACCAAAGAACCAATTTCACGCCATGAATTGTGTTCAAATACTGAGTTTGATCATAATTGTCTCTTTTCATATGAAACACACATCTTTTCCACAAACTTTCCCCCAACCACCAATTTTTTCTTATCAAATCTCCTTTATATGGAAACTGGGCTTGCTTTCTCCCAGCCCATCTGAAAACACTGTTACCCATCTGACAACATCAGCAATTACTTAAGAGACAGAAAGAAAAAGTACAATCCTGCTCAAAGAAACTTAATGTTGAAGGCAGATTCCTAATTCAAGTCGGGCACAGGCACCAGTTAAATATACCAGGATATAAGAAGAACCACAAAGCATTTTTAATAATTCATTTGGATTGCAGCATGAATAGACACATTATCCTTCTGGCTCTTAGAAAGGCCATGAAAGGAGGTTGAAGGCTGGCGTCCTCCAGAGGGCCCTCATTTGTATAGACAGTTGAAGAAACATAAAGAGTCATAGAATAAATTCAGTTGGAAGAGACCTCAGGAGGTCATCTGGTTCAAAGCCCTGCTTGGTGCACAACTAGCTTGTTGTATGATGAATTCTACTGCTGTACAACGAGTTGTATGACGAATATCCAGCTGAAGTTGATGACATCAGATTCCAGTTCTATGGCAGAGAAATAGAAGCTGTCTCCTCAAGATAAAATACACTAAGGGTGTAGAGAGCACTATAATTCTGGGGAGATTTCATTTCAGGAAGAGGAATTATTCTTATAGCCAGAAGGAGAAAGGAATATTTTTGGATCCTTGCATTCTTCAGATGAAAAAATTTTATGATCTGTTACAATCTGTCCTATACTATTCCTACCCTCATTTGATATAACATTAATTTTGAGAATGGAAAGAGATTTTCTGAATGGCTGATTAATTTTAGACCAGACACCTTTATACAAGAATATTAAAAAAAATATAAAAGCGAACTTAAGAATCCACCATCAATGCAGGGGACTTCTCCACAGAAAATTCTCTTGTTTCTTTGGATAGAATACAACAGGCTTTGTCAGGATTAAGGGGGGACTTTGTATGATGAAGAAGGAAGAGAGAAGTCAAGGCAGGCAATATTCCTTAAAGTTTAGTCAGTGAATTGATTCAATAGTGTCTTGGGTTACAACATAAGGTGTAACCAAAGTATTCTTTATGTTCTCTATGACTCAGCTGTGATAACTCCCTCCGGGGAAGCAGCAGCCACCCTGAGGGGGCCATCTCTGCTACCAGGCTGATGCCTTAAGTTTTCAGCTTTTATATTTTTTCAGATCCTGTACTGCATTATTGTATAACTCTGAACTTCATATAGAGTGTTAGTTAACTCTCTTCACATTTTGGTCAGACAAAACAATCCTTCTGGGCCTGAGGACCAAGGACACCCTCTGCCTCAGGCCCCAAAAAGTATAAACAAAAGTGAATCTGGGGGAGCAAACTGGGGGAATATGATTTCATTACCTGAAGCTGTAATTGGACAATTAACCCCTGATATGCAAAGAGACCGAACTTCTATCTGTCTGAAAAACTCGTGGCTGTTGTCCATCTTGGGTGCAGCCTTTCTGGGAGGCTTGTGACTGCCCAAGGTGCATCTATTGAAGGCCTTTAATAAATACCTACTTTATTCTCTAACTCTGTTTAGCCTCTCTTCTAGGTAGCCACTCCAAGGCATCAGATTTTGGTGACTCTGCCAGGATAGGAGGCATCTGGAAAACCCCCTGGACCAGAGGAACATCCAGCTCCTGCCATCAAGGTCTCACAGAGTGACTCATAAAATTACACCATCCCATTGTGAGATGTCCTGCTCTGAGGGAGGTACCAGACAATCCTGCCTGTCTGGGGCTTGGGACACCATGATACCACCACTGGATTCCCAGAGGACAAGAACTCTCCACCACCACCACTGGACCTCCAGAGAAGGACGAGACCTTTCTACAGGATAACCCCTTTGAGAAGACCACGTCCATCACTCCAACAGGACTGCAGCCACCATTCAATTAGACTGCTAACACTGCCCTGACCAACAGGGTGTCAGGTTGTATTCTAACTTCATCAGTTTAAGCCAGTGTTTCAGCATTATTGTCTCTACTGTAATTTCCTATTAAATTGTAGCTCCAACTTGGAATCTCGCACAAGGTATTTGTGTGGGGTTAATTCCTCCCTCCAGTTTACCTTCAAACCACCACAAATAGTTTACAGTAAGGCTATGTGTTCTTGTGCACCACCAAAGAACTTGACCCAGACTCCAGAGCAATTTACAGCTACAGTCTTTCCATACTCATCCAGTTAGTCCTCACCACATTACTCCTGGAGAAGAGACTGAAGAGATACCTCATTGCAGTCTACAACTTCTTCACAAGGAGAAGCTGAGGGCAGCAACTGATCTCTGCTTTCTGGTGACCAGTGACAGGACACAAGAGGATGGCCTGAAGTTGTGCCAGAGGAGGTTTAGATGGTTATCAGGAAAAGGTTCTTCACCCAGAGGGTGGCTGGGCACTGGAACAGGCTCCCCAGGTCACCTAGCACCAAGCCTGAGCAAGTTCAAGAAGTGTTTGGACAACACTCTTAGGCACATGGCATGACTCTTGGGGATGGTCCTGTGTAGGGCCAGGAGTTGGACTCCATGATCCTTGTGGGTCCCTTCCAACTCAAAATACTCTATGATTCTATGTTTCTACCAGATAGTTAGCACAGCCTAACCAGCAGGTACACAAAGATGTAAGCAGACCTGAGAAGAAGCTGATATAACTTACTAAGACTCACAGAAATTATCTCCTTTGTGTTCAAAAAACGACCGCAACCTTCAGAAGGCTGCATGACAAATACAATTATTCTTATACACAAGAGAGCCTGAACCTGCTACTGCTGTGTCCCCCCAGTGCACATCCATGGGGCTGGAACCCAATCCCTGTCCAGAGTGCTGAAATACAATGGCAGTGGAAATGCCCAAAGTGTCCTACTTTACCAGTGGTTTCTGGCGTAAATATGCAGGACATAATAATTAACACAAATTTAAATACCAAATAAAAATGTTGGATAAGATTTTAGTTTTACAGGTGACAGGCTTGGGGTAATTTCAATCTCAGTTTGCCTCCCTTAAGTGGTCTCCCAACTATTTGAGCTTTTTGTTCCTTCCTTACAGTTGATTCTGAACACTTTCTATAACTTCTCTTTAATTTCAGCTGTAGAACTACCCTCAAATACATCTCAAGGATCTTTGGATCCATGTACCTACTAACCCTTTATGCAAAACTCTTATATTTCCAGATCTGCACTGAACTAAGAATAAAATTGAATGTACTACCCAAGATGCATAATTCATAAGCTGCCCAAGAGGGGAAATGACGGGCATCTTGCTTTAAAGTAGTCACATTTTTGATGAACTGGCTACCCACAGGAACTGAAGATCCAGATCATCGCTAGAAGAGTCCAACATCTTTTGCTCTTCCTGCTTCCAACTGGAACAAGAAAAGTACAAGAAACCTTTTTCTCACTGAAGTGTTTTCAGCTACCTGAACATTTGGGGATTTTAAAGCAGAAGTAAAAAATCAAATTCAGTTCTCAAGATCTGTAGCAAAATAATCTAGGTCTTCTTGTACATTATTTTAGTGTTAGAGATGAGTTACTTAGCATAAGTATTAATGTGCTCTGTTATGATGACTAATGTTTTCAGTATATATTGCATTCCTGTGAAAGAATTATTGGTACAAGTACTGAAGATCTATAAAAGAAGATTTATAATACAAGACCCAGTAGAATTTACTGGTATAGCAATTTTAGTACTCCATTCCCTGCCCCCACTGGGTATACATTAACATCAAGAGAAGGGAACTGATTCATCTTTTATGCTCCTCTCTTTCTAACATAACACATTAATGAGGACTTACTAGATTTTCTTTCTCTTAACATGTTGTTAACACTTACTTGTCATAATTTCAGGTATTTTTTTTATTTGTGCTGACATACCAAAAGAATATAAAAAAATATAAAAGCAAACTTAAGAGCCTATTAAAAACAAACTTAAGAGTCTATCACCAATTAGATTGAGAATCACAGAATTATTTTGTTTGGAAGGGACTTCTTGAGACCTTCTAGTCCAAACCCCCTGTTTAGCAGCAGGTTTTCCAGGTCTTTGTTGGTTGGGTTTTGAGCATCTCTGGAAATTTCTAGAGCACATAGCACAAGACTGTTATACTCATTTACTCATTTTCTTTAAAATAAATAGACATCAATGCCAAAGAAAAGAAAGAATTTATCCTTCATCCCTAGCACCTATAGAATAACTTTTCCTGACATTGTGCAAACAGTATGTCAATTTTTGAAAAGCATACCATGAATCTTTCTGGAGTTTATGAAACGCTTCCTTAAAATCTAAAAGAAATTTTGTGGGGCTTTTCTGTTTGTTTTTGCTGTTGTTGTTGCTGGTTTTTTTTGTTTGTTTGCTGGGGGTTTTGGTGGGTTTTTCTGGGGGTGGGTAGGATGCGAGCATGCTTTTGCCAGTCTTAGGCTACTTCTTATGTAAAAAGAATACTTTCAACACAATCAGAAAGCAGGCACCAACAGTTCAGGGCTTCTCTTAGTCAGTTCCTACAACAGACTTTCATTTTCTCTCCTAATACAAACCTGCATTTTCAACAACTGCTGAAAACACGAGTAAAAGGCATCAGTTTTGCTGGGTTCAACTCTTAAAGATTTTCTATACTTGATGAGATTGAAATTATAAGAAAATAAGACTTACGCCCTTCCTATTTCCTGTCCTAAAGAAAAATGACAAAAACATTTATCACTTTCTACATTTAAGTTTTTCTTTTTGAGATGTTTAACCTGGGACTTTTAGGCTACCACAGAACTTTGGATTTAACATCATCCGAAAATACCATGAGAAATCTCCATCCCAAACTCACCAATTACTTGTACACAGCATTTCTATGTGCTCACTCAGAATGAAAAAAAAATTCAAAAAACAAAAAAGACTGCAGAAATTTGGTACTGCAGCATCTAAAATACAGTTTGAAAAGTATGCAAAGCAAAGTGACAACAAATGTGTGGTATTAGCTGGATAATGCAATAGGTGATAATGACATTCCTGGCAAAAGATCAGCTCATCTCAAACATCTGTTAGGAATGAAGCCATTAAAAACAAAGCAGTTGCACATTGTGGGGGTTTGTGCAGACATTTGCTTCTGTTTTGATCTGTCATGGTTTAAACTCCTTGAACTTTATCCTTCAGTTGCTTTTCTTCCTGGTTTTTTCTTTACAAAACTTTAGAGTGTCTAACATGCAAAACCACAGCGACTAGAACTTTTGTGAATGTTGACCAGTTTTCTTTAATTTAAAAGGTGTACTGAATTTGTCTGATTATTGATTAAAAGCAAACCTGGGCTATGTTTCAAGACTGCAACAATATCCTACCAGGGAATTATGTTGTTTCCTATTTTGTGAACATTTTGCACAATTTAATTTATAATTCCCGTCTTCTTGACTAATATTTTCCATTGTCCTGCCCTTATCTTTCCTAACACCAATTTTCTATTCCATTCAATATTTATAACAAATTAGCACCCAGAAGCAACTACACCATTTCACACTGTAATGTTTAAGTGGAAGAAATTAGAGCTATTTTTATAATTTAGTCAAAAATTTTAGAAATATTTCAGTAATAAACCTCATCAGATGAATTCTAGACTTAAAAATGCCTAAATTACTTTTTCCTAAAAATCTCATTAAATTTTTACAAGTTGCTAAATGTCCAGCTCTGAGGGCAGTCCATAGGTTAGAAGTCAGCAAAAAAAAACACTTTATGGACTGAAACATAAAATTAATCGTCTTCACCAATGTAAAGAGGCTTTTTCTAAAACACTTGACTCCAGATATTCATTAAAGGGAAGATGAACAAATTCCATGCCTCCAATCCCCCCAAAAGGAGTGACCTTGGATTCCTCCAACCAAAAGAGGGACAGTAACTGCATTTATGCAAATAGTTATCAGTTAAAATACATTAGCAGCACTGGAAGCACAAATTCTTGTTTAGAACTGCATCACACACCTTTGGCCTTCATTTTTTTACAGTAATCTCAATTCAACTATAGGGGCCAAGTCTGTCTCCACACCAACCTAATGTATAGTCTGATCATTGGAATGCCTTAGAATATTTCTGGGCTGCATGAGATCTAGGCACGAACAGTCTCAGTATGATGGTGGCCAAAAACTCCAGTCTCCTCCGAAATTAATATGATGATTATAAAAGTATTATAAAGTATAAAGTATAAATACTTATCCATTTTCAGAAACAGACATTCAATCTGAATCTTCAATGGCTGCAAGTCACTGGCACATAGTCCTGATTTAAGTATTTCTATAGTCCAGAGAGCATTGGATGTTCAGAACATGCCCTGTCTCACAGAAATTCTTATTCAGTAAGACATTGCAAAATCCAGATTTTTCTTCAAAATCCAGCTTTTTCTTCACTAAATCCATGAAGACCATAAGCCCTTAGCTGAGAAAGCTGGCATACACACGCACAATCAAACTGTTAAGACGAGAGGCAAGCCTGGAAAAAATCAGGAAGGCTGAGATGCCTCAAAATGCCATGTGATGAGAACAGACACAAATGGGCACCACATATTCACATATCATTAAAGCTGCTTTGTTTCTCCACTATGGCTTTTCAAGGAGTACCAATAACCTACAAGTAAGCTGGAAGCAAAGGCAAGTGGCACGAGTCAGTTACCACCCCAATCCACGCCTCCTCCAACTCATGCTGGACTTTTAACATATCCCAGCACTCACAGAATGTGGGGGAGTGAATCAAAATCTATCCTGAAATTTTATTCATGTGATCTTCCTACTACTACCTTCCTACCTTCTACCAGTGCAGAGCTCCTTAATGGAAATTTATTTGTCGAAATCAGATGAACAATGTCCTTACTGTTAAGCCCCCTTAAGTGGAAAAATGTTGTTACAATAAAATTAAAGACTTCTTTATACAGTTTTGTCACAGTCTAGACTTCCTGATGAAAAAATTAAAATAGTATTCTTTTTAGCAAAATGTAGTTTGTGTACAAACCTGATCTAGTGGAACGTGCCTTAGCCGAGGGCAGAGGGCTTGGAAGCAGATGACCTTTAAGGTTCCTTTCAACTATTGTATGATTCTATGTACAGGGCTTTTAAACCTTCTTAAAGTAGTTAGGTGTTAGCTGATAGTCAGTTACTGACAAGAAATACACTATGCCAAACAAAAGAGGCAAATCTACAGAGACTGAAAACATTACCAAAATTATGTAAACGAATTGTGGTTTGGGAAAAAAAAGACCCTTTAGTAGCAAGCTGAAAAACTAATTTACAGGTGTAACTTTCAGTAAGGGTCAGAAAAAATTCATTCATTAGAATTACGGGAGGTAAAAATTTCTTATAAATATTACAAGACCTTTAAAAAGTGTCTTCATTTTAAAATGGACTTAAATCATATTCATTAATTATTAAGCATTACTCTAGTTCTTCACTGATGTTTTTTAATGGAATTAGGTTTCCTCAACTGCAGTAGCATAATGTCACTGCAGTCTATTTATAAACAACTTTTCTTTAGGTACAGAAGTGCCTTTTCATGATGGTATCAAAGCAGGTTTCCACTTTGTAGCAATACTTCTAATCTTAAATGAAAGCAATCCATTACTTGGGGAATGAAAGAGACAGATCCGAGGATACCTATGAGTTTAATAGCATCCCAGATGCTCATTCACAATACTCCTAATAAAACAAAGTCAGATTGATAGCTTTTTTTTTTTAAGGGAGAGTAGTGTCTTTATATTCTAAAAGGCCTAGGAAGTCTGAACAAATGATGTCAGAAAAGCAACCTGTTGATAACGGCTGATCTCTCTCTTGATTCCTCTAAGCTATTGATATTAAACATTTCCAAGGTCAAATATAGAGTCCAGCTTCATGAACATATTAAATTTTTACCTTAAATAAAGAACTGTACTATATGCCCATCCTAATCTACCTTATTACTGAGGGTTTAACCTTTACTGAGGACATTCCATCATACTTCTGATCTCCCCAAATATGAAAACACCGATAACGGAAAAAAAAAAAAGGTAATAAAAAAATAAACTGAAAGACTTGCCTCTTTAAATGTCTGCAACAAGGTCTGTTAGCCAATCTGTGGATAGTTTATATCAGTAGATACTGGATGTTAAATAGAAGTGCCATCTGTCTAAGCAAATTATAAGTTCTGTATCTCAGTATCTCTATGCATGCAGGAGCAGGAATTGCATCCTTGTCTCCCCATTGGTATGCATTCACAGCAGCTCAAAATACAGCTTAAAAATGCTAGTCTTGGAAAGGTTAGAAAGTCTTCAAAAGGAAATTTTCATCCCAGAATTGCAATTAAAAGAGTGTTTGCTTAAAAGAATCTCAAAGTTACCACATCCTACAGCCTAGGGTTCTCCTCCACCACTGAAATTGTTACTACTTTCCAGAAAAATCTACTATTAAAAAAGTATCTATGATGAAAGCAGATATAATTTAAAACATACTGTCCAAGATAACGCATTTACCTAAAAAAACCCTAGCAGAATATATCTCTAGTCTGAGACTGAACAGTTCATTCTTCAGGGAGAATAAATGCAGAACTATTATGTAAGAAAGTACATTAGAACAATTCCTCTGGATTACGTGTGTATGTAAAGGCTGAACTCTTTTTTTACTCAATATAACACCACAAACAGCAACCTGAAAATGGAAAAAAACCAACACAGCCGCTGCAACATAAGAAGGCGACCACAATTTCAAAAAAACTGCTGGAGGTAAAGTCTCAGTTCCTTCAGCTTTATGCCATCTTCAGACAAACAGGTTTTCATTCTGACCTCAGCATTTGTGTGCGTCAGCTCTTCCAGTACTATTTTTGCTTCACTTCTCTCATCTAACAATATCAATGTCCTAGAGAGTTCTGCCTGTTAAATTTAAGTGTATTTCCCTTAGTGCCTTAGCTTTTTGTCGTAAAGAATTCTCTATATTATACACAGATTATATACAGATCCTGACTGTAACCATGTGTGTCAAATTGCAATAGGACAAGTTTCTTAATTAAATGTCTGAATTTAATATTGTTATTCATACCAATTGAAAATAAAACTACCATAGGTTTATTGTCTTTATGCTGAGCAGAACACACCACTGCCCTGAGAGCCAAACTTGGCATTATGTACTTTTGTGAGCTTCAAACAGCTACTTTTAGGGTGGGGTTTTGCAGACCAAAAGCTGGCAAGTCTTTTTTTAATTTAAAATAGAATAGTAGTGAAAACTCATGCCCAGACTTACAGTTATTACCAAACTCTAAACTGTAGAACCCAGTAGAAAGCAAACTTTTGCCCCCCCAAAAGGAAGTAGAAGTAGGCTGTCTGCTGCCAAGCAATAAAGTCACCCTATAATCATAATTTATTAATATAGAAATCTTTCTCTAAATTGCAAGTGGCTGTAGTTAGCCTCCTTCTTCCTCAGGTCAGTTCTTGCAGCAGGCAACAGCTTCCCAAAGGTCCCCTTCACAAGTACATTCAGTTTGTTTACAAGAGACCCTAATTTTTCCACTGGTGAATATATATACACACACACACTCCCTTTGTAGGTCTTCTTACTGCCACAAAATTTTTCTGCTAGTCAGGTAAAAATATCCGGACAACAAAGGCAGAATGAGGTCAGTAATATACTTCCAACTTCTTCTTAGCCACCATATTCTTTACTTAGACAATTCCTTTCAGCCTACAAATTACTGCAGACTACCAGTGCCCTGAATGGTCTCTCTCTGCTCACAAAATATTGTAGATCTGACTCAGCCCTCTCTTCTTTCAAATGAGGGAACGTTGTCAATCAGGTTCTTCATGATGCTAAAATGACTCCTGATCACACCGCTTCTGTATGATTACAGATGGTACTTAAACTGCAGTCCTGCCATACAGACTCAAACACAAATATTTTCCAGTTCGTTACCAGGCTGATAAGAAGACATGAGGAGACACCCTGGAAGTAGTCTCCCAGAACACTCACAGGAAGAGCTCTTTCAGGGTCAAAAAGGGACTGCTTTCATGCCCTAGAATACACACTGTGGTGCTGCAGCTGCACTTTTATGAGCACTTCAGGGAAGAAAACAGCCTTTTAAAGATACGCATTTCTCACTTTTAATTCCAATTCCCTCTGCTAAAAAGATGATACAAACATTCTCCTTTAAACCAAACAGAGGATATGAATCTTAATTGGTCCTTTTAGCCTTTCAGTGCAAGCCATATTTCTCAATATAAGAATACACACAAGCTCAAGGCACTGTATTTTAACCCATTAACTGTCTGTAACTGTCATTAAACTCTTACAAATATTATTTCATGACATCCACTACCAATAGATTGTGTTGAAGTAAAGAACAAAGTGAACTTTACCGAAAACAATTATTACTGTAATTTTTGCTATCTATCTCCAAAATCCATGAAAGCAAACAAAAACAGTTTGTTACAAATACTTCCATTGACAAAGAACTGAAAGATTTTAAATTGTTCGACGTTATCCTGAATTCTTGCCTGATGAATCATAGAAGGGCTTAGGTTGAAAGGAACATTAAAGACCATCTCATTTCAACCCCTTGCCATGGGCAGGGACACCTCCCACTAGAACAGGTTGCTCAGAGCCCCATGCATCCTGGTTTTGAACGCTTCCAGGGATGGGGCATCAACAGATTCTCTGGGCAACCTGTTCTAGTGTCTCACCACCCTCACAGTAAAGAATTTCTTCCTAATATCCGATCTAAATTTACTGCCTTTTCAGTTTAAGCCATTTCTTGTTCTGTCACTACATATCCATGTAAAATATCTCCCTCCAGCTCTCTTGTAGCCCCTTTGGCCACTGAAAGGTGCTGGAAGGTACCCCCAGAGACTTCTGTTTTCCAAGATGAAAAAGCCCTCTCAGCCTGTCTTCACAGGGGAGGTGTCCGAGCAACCTGAGTATCTTTGTGGACTTCTCTGGACTTGGTCCAACAGGTGCACATGAAATCCGTTGCAAAAAGTTTATGAAATTTGGAGAAGGAGAACCTTTCCCACAAGATTAAGGTTATGAACAAATGGCACTTCCTAAAACTTAGAGTAAGGACTACCTATCTTCTGCACCTAGACCTGCCTGGACAAGTGCAGCATAACTGAGCATGGGCCTAGAACATCCAGTATTGAATGTACATTCCCAAAGCTCTTGAATAGAGCAGAATTAAACCCTGCAATGAGATTTTTAGCATCCTGGCCCAGTGTTCTTCTCCTTCTTTTATAAGATAATTCTATTTTTATCTAGCCAGAAGCCAGCTTCATTCTTAGTAAACTTTCTTGTAGAAAAGTAAACCAGGACACTTTCCACATGTCAGTGTAGAAACACACCTGCATGGCAACAGTACGCTTAAATAAGAAAGTGCAAAACATTATGTTGAAATCTCCAACTAAATGAAAAAATTCTGTTTTCTACTGGAATAAACTCAAAAGTCAAAACATTTTAAGCACCTACTATATAACTTTTGATAGAGTAAACATCAGCTCAGTTTCAAGTAAATTTTGGCTATATCAAGTCACAAGGTCACCAGAAACTCTCTCACAAGGTCACCAGAAACTCTCAACTTTCTGAGTTAGTAACTTCTGAAACCTGGTTTTACATCCTGTTGAACTTCAATATGAAGCCCTCAGATTGAAAATGTACAGTTTTCAAAAACCCTGATTTGTCAGAAAATTCTTTGAAAAGAACTGGTTATACCCTGTTTACCACATAGCTGTCCTGGCAATATCCTGAGGCTTTATTCACAATGACATCCAACCATAAATCTCATCATTAGTATTATACAGTTCACAAGTTAGACCACAACTCTTAAACACTACACAAATTGCTGATTTGTCAGAGTCCAATACTGTCTAGACCAGGTGTGCTCCTTTGGAGTGGGATAGAGTTAATTTTTTTCATAGTAGCAGATACGGGGCTATATTTTGGATTTGTGCTGCCAACAATACTCCTTTAGATGTTTCAAACATAAAGGCTATATTTATATAACCTATATTTTAATATAAAGTTTGCTCATTTGAAGAAAGCTAGTGCTACATGGAATTTCTGTTTCAGTAGAGTGACATAAAATATATTGAAATTACAATAGAGATGTAAATTACACTCAGCAAAATATAGCAATTGCTCTGGTTCAATCACATTACCAGTCTGATTCCCAGTACTGCCCTTCATAATGTGCTTGCCATCACATCACTGGGTATCCCCAGCCACCAAGAAGGAATACAGGGGTTAAAGCCAGCTTAAGCTCATTGCTCTCTTCAAAATACTTGTGGCTACTTGCCTAGTTTTTGATTGTGATATTGGATGAGCCACATATTCACTTCTCCCATGCTAGCCTGACTATCTCAGAGAGACATTTACACTCTTTTAATGAACTTTTAATGGGAGCAGTATTTACACTACAAGTTGATCCACTCAACTGTTTAACACTGGTTGGTTTGTCTAAACCAAAGGCCAGTCTCTGGTCCTCTTTGTGGTGAGATGAGCCATCTTCTCTGCAACAGCTGTGGTCAGTCACACCCCTCATTTTGAGTTTCTGATCTTCACATCACCCTTGCCCATCTCCTCTGAGCCTTCTTCCATTTTAGGGGTTTATTGGTCAGTTACACCACTCCGGCAAGGTATTGATAAAAACATTAAAACTGAGCAAAAAAATGACAAAGTACTACTATGGATAAAACTACAAAGTTGGGGCAACTACCAAAATATCAGCAATAGAAGAGAAAGAGTAAATTAGATTTTGATGAAGTAAGTGAAACTTCCCATTCTAAACCACAAATATTTCCATTTGTAAGTAGAATGTATGTTTATATGGCCTATCCCAACAACATCAAACTGGGAAAGCTCCTAGTGGGTCTATGGTATCTCAACCCAAATGTACTACAAAATTAGAATATCACAGTGCAGTATGAAAACAGAATTAAACATGTTTAAGACCTTAAGACCTCAAGACTTCATCATGTCTTCCCAACAAGAATAAAAATTCCAATTTATCCATAATGATGCATGTTTCAAGCAATATTCTAGAATATGCTAGAATTACTCCTTGCCAGGTGAATTCCATTTGAAAAATTGCACAATACAAAATCGATCATGCCATTTTGATAACTATGAAATTGTCATAATCAATAAAACAATAGGCTTCATTATAATTTTTTTCAGAATTTCCAGTTTAACACTTTTTCACAATTAACATGCATTTTTGCTAGAATTATGACACAGTGCAACACCTTTTTTTTGTCATAAAAGTAGGGTGTTCTTGACAGATTTTAGCTACATTAAAGTAGCTCAAGTACTTAAATTTTTATTTTTATTTTCCCTCCCAATTTCAGAAATGAAAGACATTGAGGAAATTCTGATATAGAAGCTATAAACATGCTGACACTACTAGAAACGTGCATGAAGCGGGCAGCACTGTGTTTGAAAGCACACATTTATGAGTTTTTAGGGGTGAACACCATTTCATGCCCCTATAATCTATTTTGAAACAAGCAAGTTTGTCTTAAGGCGATATTAATATGCTACTAACAATAGTATCTTGGAGTTTCCTCCGAAAAGACACTTGGAAAAGGCCAGGGTGATTATGTCTTTGCCTGAAGCAGAACATATGTTAGCGTAGTGCATCCAGCTCTTGATGCCTCTTTCAGCACAGACAGATCACAAGCCCCGCGCCACGCCTGTTGCACAGCGCTTGCTTCTCTGACTGATGACATCTATTAAGCTCTCTGCAGCTTCTCTATTGCCTTGCTACACTTATTCAATTCTTTCTGCTCAGTCAGACTGCATATTTAGCTCTTTCAGGACATCAACTATTTTGCTTTTAACTACATCAGCTGCCAGACTACAAAGAATGGACTCCTCACTAAATTCATCATTAAAACCATAATACAAGAGAAGAGAACACTCTTTAAAATGATACAATCTTCCAGTGATTAGGATAGTTAAATTCCTTGCCTTTAAAAAATGCTCTGCCCTTAGAAACATAGATCTTAAGAACACAAACTCTCCATTTACAGCTCTTCCTATATAAATTTAATTAAGGACACTCCAAGAAGTTGAAGAACAAAAAAATCAGTGACCTGATTGACATAAAGAAAATAAAAAAATTCTGTGCCTAACCTTAGCTCTACAGGCTTGCTGCTTACTCATTGCTAACAGGCTACAAGTTTTCTCTTTTATAAATTAAATTCTTTGGAAACTTGGTCATATTTTTTCCAGGAACTCAGCATCACAGATCACATCACCTTATGTTATGCTGACTAACCATAAGAATTGTATGAACTGCTGTGAAAAGGTGACAAAAACTCTTGAAGTGCTGGGACTTGAGACACTGAAGAACACTTGACTATGGTAAACTAAATAACGCAGTGAGCCAAAAAAGTTATTCCAAAAGCTCCCAATGCTCAGGGGGATTTAATATTTTAAGATGCGGAACTTTTTGAAACATAATTAAAGTGGAAAATCATAAATAGATAAATAAAATTTACAATTTTCTAAAAACTACTGGCAAGCAATTCACTTCCTTCAAAATGGACTAAAGAAGCTCCAATAGCCTGTGGTATTTTCTCCCTAACAATTGTGTAGGTAATGATACAATTTTATTCAGTATTTGGACTATAATGATTGCCATTACTTAGGAGCTACTCAAATGAAGATACCCATGCTTTTTTGATGCTTAGGTGTTGAAGGCTGTTTATTTTATTTCATTCAAATTAATATACTTTAAAGAAGACATTTTTATACATTGAAATAGTCTACATTGAAAGATCCTATTAGTACTATTAGTACTTCCTATTAGAACCTATTAGTACTTCACTCATTTAATGACCAAGTATTTATATAAAAAAGAGTGATTCTTGGTCATGAATACCTGCCTGATACTTGTCCTCTTACATGACTAGTTCCAAGTGCTATGGGAAGGTAAGGATCCTATGCTGGGTGTGTATGAGATCCTTCTTTCTTCATTAACTGTTAAATTTTCATTGCTGCCACAATTAACACCCTTTTCCACAGTTAACGGTTACTCAATACCATTTAAAAATTTAATTAATGTTTAAATCCAGAACTCACCCGTGGCCACAATTCATATAAAAAGACCACAAACACGCAATGTTGAACTTCCTGTTTTTCAGATGTCTTGAATGATAAGATATTGGAAACTCCTGGCTAGAGGATAAACTGTGCATTTATCCAGTGTAGCTAGCCTGCCTCAGCCCCCTCACTGGGTGCTTTGGACAACCAAAGTCTTTTTTATATCTTCACATCTGATTAAGAATCTAATTTTCTGTCAGAGTGTGCCTAACTAAATGCCAGGCATGAAACTAGGTTCAAGCTCCACCCAATAAAAATGAGCCTGAATAAAAAAAAAACCAATTAAATTTCTACTGAAATAAGGGATTACACATCAAGTATTGCAAGTTTTGTGGTGACCTTAAAGACCACTTGGTATATTCTAATTGCCTCTTGTACCTTATGTGATAACAGTTCTGGTCATGGAGTTTGCAAGCAGCTACTATATACAGTATTTCATGTAATGATTCTCATTGTTTAGGAGTTTGTGTAAATTTAAATATTATTGACTGCTACTGAGATGACTAAAGTTGGTTCAAAAAACATGTTTCACCATTTTGTTTCAAATTCAAAATTAAAGGAATATGACTTTTTAATTTATTTTTCATCTACTTGTAAGAATTTGTCCATACCAGAAGACTTCACTTCAGAATTCTAAGCTTCCAACATAAAAAGAAGCTATTTCTTTCAGAAAAGAAGAGGTATCAACCAATATCCAACAACTAGGCCTAGGCTTTTAAGCTTTAAGAAAAATGAAGCATCAACCGTACAAAGAAAAAACCCAGACTATTAAATGTTCAAAAAGCAAAGTGTTAAGAGAAAGAACAGAAAAGTTTGAAAAATAAGAAATTTCCCAGATATGTTTATATATATATATATATATATATACATATATATATATACACACATATGTGTATACACACACACACACACACACAAAAAGATCAAGACATACCCAAAATTCACTCAGGATCTACAGTTATGCCCAATCTTGGTCTGATGTTTTCTGGCACCTTAAATATTGAATTCTTTCCTAAAGAGTGGCATGACTTCAAAAGTTGTAGATAAAGCATACAACACACTATTTTCTTGCAAAGGACAGTCTGGACTTATTTCTCTTCGGTCCTTTAGTACCACCTACACTGCAGCAACACAAGGAAAACTCTCTCCACAGCATCCAGGACCAAACTTGCACCTGTTCTCTGCCTTTTCCACCCCACACTGAAAAGCAGCTCCATGCCCACACACCTTCAAGTCGATCTCTTACCAGCCATAGCTCCCAAGCAAGATCTCTTTTTTCAGTTTTTTGCAGTTTTATGTGAGTTTAGAATTAATTGGCATATTGTCCCTCAATAATACAACATGGTCACGATCGAGAGACCATTTCTATCGTACTGAGCGATAGGGAATATGTATAAGTCTTATTACACAAACACCAAGTACAAATTAAGAAAGTCCACTGTGTTATAAACATATGCCAAGGAGAAAAAATACGGAGTCAACTTCATAAACTTGAGCTACAACTTTGTTTCAGTTTGGAAGCATGTTTGGCTGAAGGCCAAAATTTAGAAAGGATCTCCAGAATTCTCTCACACTAGAACCAAAAAGAAAAACCAGCCTCAGAAAGCTGCTTCAAACCTCAGTGAAGCAGAACCTCAACTAACCCTTTCTATTGCAAGGCACAACTTCTTACCCTCTGGTGAAGTGCAATGATTGTTATAGCAGAGATTTCATATTAAATACTCTTTTTAAGAAATCTCAGGGGGTTTTCTTCTTTTTTTCTGTTTCCTTTCTAGTAGTGAACTACTACTAAACTAAATTGCAGCTTTGCTAGAAAATCACTTCTCCAGCAGCTCAATATTACTTAGAGAAAATGTACACCATACCCTGTACTACAACGTAATTTTCTAAAATCACACCAAAACAAGCCTATTCACCATGAAAAGTGCAATCTAGTTACTTATCTCCATTTTGCTGCTGTTCCTTTGCAGTAAACTACCATTGAGTGCAGAGAGAGTAATTTCCCAGTTTCTGTCTTTCACTGGAGATTTCAACCAGGCACAAAAAATCAATGATGCTTCATGAAAAACATGTGTATGCTGTAGATCAGCACTGGGACCTGCAGGCAACTAAAATCTCTTGCAACACAGTAAAAGAAAGAACCACGTGCAAAATTAAAACAATAGTTTCTGTCCTCTTATTATAGTAATTCATATAAATTCTCTGCATAAGAACTATCTTTTACTCTCACTGCCAAGATACAATTTTCTTCAAAGTACTGTTCACAATGCATAGAACTACCATTAAAATATTTATCATTTTTAAGTGAAAAAACTTTCTATGAAGTTTTCCAGATATGCATATATACATATATATAGTTCTAAAAACATACATAAAATTCCTCTTCATAAGAAAACACCGCAAATAGAAAAAAAATGTTTTTGGAAAAAGGAATTTATAGCTTCAGATTTGCTTTTAATAAAGAATTTGAAGCAACTCTATTATTAACATTCTTTATCTGATTCTACAAATAAAGGTTCTTTTGTGTTAGCATATTTTGCTAGAGTTTAGCATGTCAAAGCAGACAATTTGTGAATTAAGTTCTTGAAACAGATACTTTTCATGTCTAGGAATAGAACAAAATGAAGAACTGAAGTACCCAACTGCAAAAGATCTGTCAACAATTCTTTTATAAAGGCCCATTCTCAAGAGGTTACAATTATCACAGCAGGACATTTTTTCAGGAAAATAATTTTGCCCTAGATAGCTTTTTGGCTTATAGTTTTGGGTTGGGTTTTTAATTCCTCTTTTTAAATGAATAATGACAGTTCCCATACCTGTAAGAGGAAAATTACACATTACTTACCACTCACACTTCTCTCAACAACCTTAAAAAGACCTTAGACTAGGTCTAGATTTCACTCATTTCAGCTTCTCTGATATTTGAACTGAAAGCTTCACATTAACACACTATCATAAAATCTAATAATAAAATTTAGAGGTAAACTCCAATATAATTCTTTGCTTTGAAGATTTATCTGTCTTTTAGATCACAAAAAAAAAGTCTGGCTTTAGAGTAAAAGGCTACTTAAATGAACTTTTTTTTCCCATGTATGCAGATACTGTCTCAAAATTTGTCAAATAATGTAAAACATCCACCGTTTGGAGAAGGAACAAATGCTGGTTCACCCTCTAGCTCAAGGCTTAACTCAAAATTCTCTCAGGACAAGGGCAAGTCATTTGTACATTAGCATTCTAAATCACCAGGGAGAGCATGGCAAGGCTTTCCTGTTGCATTTTGTGAAAACTGTTTTTACAGAATTCTGTAAAGGGCAGAAATAATAATAACTGATTTTAAGCTGCCTGTTATTTTTGGAAATTGAAACAAGCTGAATCATATTAACCACAGAATCACAGACTATTCTGAGTTGGAAGGGACCCACAAGGATTACTGAGTCCAACTCCCGGCCCTGCACAGCACCATCCCCAAGAGTCACACCATGTGCCTCGGAGCATTGTTCAAACATTTCTGTCAGGCTTGGTGCTGTGACCACTTCCCTGGGGAGCCTGTTACACAGCCCAGCCATCCTCTGGGTGAAGATTTTTTCCTAATATTCAACCTAAACCTCCCCTGACACAGGCCATTCCCTTAGGTCCCATCACAGACAGAAGGGATATGCAACATTTTCCATTTTTCTGAAAGTTCATCTTTTTTCATTTGGAGGCATCCTGTTACATGTCAGAGTTCTGTCATATATTCTTCAGAAAAAATAGAGTTTTGAAAGAATGGCACAAAACAAATGCTAGAAGTACTCTTACTCAGCTATGTTTTTCTTCACATTAGAAAGACAAAAGGATTCTGAATATTAATTGTTTACTTTGCTGAACTGCTATACTTCCTTGCAAACACAGTTCTTCAGACAATGTGAGGCTGGAGCACAAGACAGGTTAAAACAACTACCATTTCTAGTAGCTTACTTAACTCAGTTTTTTTCTGTACGCTGCAGACAACTTAATCTTTTCCATACAAAATTCTCAAGGTCTTTTTAATATGCAACAGCCATGAAGCCATTTTTCCTTGCTATTTTCTCCTGAATTGTAAGTGCACTTGGCAAGAACTCAAGGCATACATGGCTGCTGACGCTTCATACACTGGCAGAGAAGGTGAAGGTTGAATCACTCTAACACTTAGGAATTGATTCGGAATAGCTTTTACAGGTTTGGAAAAAGCTGCTCACTCTCATAGCTACAGAAATGTTATACTATACCCTCATACGCTGAAAGAGATAGAAACATACAATTTACGAAGAAAGCTATTGTACTTCATTGTACATTCTATTCCCTGAGCCTTGGCAACAAAGAACGGGTTGAACTGCCTTTGTGGGAGGATGATTATTGAATTGTGCACCTGGCATGCACAAGACTTTTCTGTCCTCCATTGACTGCTGTGGGCATCAGAAATGAATGAACCAGGGGAAGGCAGATTGTTCTAACACTTTTTTGCCCAGCAGATAAGCACCATAAGCACCAAGCCAGGGCACTCCTTCCCAGCTTCGGATAGACCTTCAGGTACCTTTTGAATTCTTGAAGCAATTTATTTATATTCAAGCCTCTTAAAATAAATACTGCCTCACTTTCAGCTGTCTCAGAGTAACTACATCACTCTCTCTCTGTAACGAAGCAGTACTGGTCATTGCCTTGCCGAGGGCCATAAACTCCCTCGTGCTCGGGGGCTTTACAAAGATCCTGCTTTAGGTACTGTCTTGAATTACTTCTTCCTCCTCCCCTCTTCAGAGCTGCCGCAGACTGGTCTGCAATCCCCTGCTGAGCCCCCGCCTCCCCCCTCCTTGCTCTGCTCATATCTTTCATCTTTCCCAGGGGCATCTTCTAACACCAAACACCTGGGTCTCTGCCAGCTGGGAGCAGAGCTCTGCCTGCCCCGCTCCTTCGGCTCCTGGTCGCAGGCCTGAAAGAAAGAAGCAGTTGAGAATGCTCCCGATTTACCTACGGCAGCATTCATCAGCTACATCCAAAGATTAGGCCGCTAAGAAACAAAAGCCCCTGGGGATTCATGAACAACTCAGAATACTAAAAAAATGGCTTCGGCAATATAGAAGAGAAGCTTGGCAAGCAAACAGAATTTATAAATGTGTTTTCTCAGATTACAGAAAAAATGGTATTTAAGTCATGGTAGCTACTGCAGGAAACTGATTGGTAGACATTATTTTTTTAGGTTTATTATTGATCTTAAAATGGTCTTCATTCAGAAAATAAAGTTAGCAAAAAAAGTTAACTTCTTAGAGAGTTTTCCCTTTTTTATATAAAATACGTTTTAAAACTGCTTTAAAGAATGGGTTTCAGGTTTCTTTTCACCAGGTAACCAGGTTCTTTCTCTGATTTCTTTCATCTACTTGTAGATCAGTAATTTTCCCCCTAAATATAATGTGAAAAAGGACCACTTTCCAGGTGTTACATTTTTCTTCTCTTTTATAGGTTTGGACATGAAATCCTGAGGAGGATTTCTTTTTTTCTGACACCACATTCGGAGTGTTCCATGTCAGTTTTACTAAGCTAGGCATAGCAACATTTATCTGACCTGAGCACCAGAGAAGACTGTAGCATCTGGTTCCATCACAAGATTCGTTCACAAGGCAGGTCCTCACGTGGCATAACCCCGTAAGTTGAAAAAAAGGGAGAAATAAGGTGTATTCCAGAATTCCCAAGCTAAACTCAATATTTTAACTGACACAACTACTTTTTCCAGCCAGTAAATTTTTAGGAAATTGAGATATAGTAACAATTCATTACTATAACATTTTCACTTTTCTTAATTAGAGATGGGCAGTTTAATTTAAATGTTGCACTTTGCTCTTCAAGGTTTAAAACTGGTCAGCTATGTGTCAGTCTTTACTGTGCTAGTTAACAGACTGTAAATCGTAAAAGAAAATTTTAAACACAGCCTTATCTGCACATGACTTCATATGCCTAATTAGGAACATGAAGAAAATCCACTTTTCATACCTTAGTAAAAACCCTGCACTGTTCAGACTGTGAGGAGAGAGATGCTATTCCTAAGGTGAGAATACTCATGTCTGTAAAGTACATCATCCCCTATTAACACCTCCACAAAACGGTTGCCACAAATCTACTTTATAACTAGAATCACAGCAACATTTTTTAGAAGGTGGTGATATTCAACTATAATGGAGACTGACTCACTACCCAGAATGGTCTTAAATGTTTCTCATTTTCTTTACATATTACCTACCTTGTCTGTGAAAACCATATCAAAACACGCTTTTCAAAATTACATTTAAGAATACATCTGTCGAGTTTTACTACCACTATGTCTATGATGATGGTAAATAATAATTTCTAGAAAAAATTGTTATGTAATGACTCACAGTGAGTTGCTAATAATAGAGAAGTCAAAATGCAGTCAATTGTCCCATCACAATCTAATTTTTTCAATTACTTAGCCTTGCATTTAGCAATAAGCCTTGCATTTGGCCTTCCTTCTGGTTTTGAGTGGAGTTTTTAAAATAAAAATTCAAATAAGTCACCATTTTTCAGGACTTAACTTTGAACATCGTCTTACAAACTCGTCCTGGTACAACATTGCCCTCCAGAACATAGGAGAAATCTAGTTGACAAGAATGCTTCCTTGCAATCTAGCACAACAAACAAGGGAGAAATTCAGTTATACTCTTTTATTATGTGCTTTTTCAAGGGCTCCTGGCATGCAACATAGCAAAACCAAATTTGTGGAGCTGGTCAAGGATCCGAGTAACACAGTATTACCTTTACCTGTTTTGTTAACCATGTCTCAGTCACCCCGTGGCTATTAATTTATTTTTATATTTCTTCTGTGTTCATAAGCTCTATAGATGCTTACACTAAAAAGAAAAAAGAGCTTGCTGCCACTTTGCTTTCTTCTCTAGCTGGATTTGAGATTATGGCTGCATTGTTGAACAACTCATTACTTGCGAAATATTTCCTCTATATCCACCAGAAAAAAAAAAAAAAGGAGAAGAATATAAAAATAAATACTGCACACCCCCCAAATTATTATCTAGTTAATTTCACTTCATTCCATAGAGGTCTTTGTATCCAGCATGCCTTGCACAGCATTAATAAAACCATAGAGTTGATTTATTTCCTTGTGTTTAGGCACAAGAAGAGGTCAAGTGTCTGGGCAGCTAAATCTGTGAGTCACAGTACAATTTCTGCCCCATTTTGTTTGACACAGACTACCGAGTCCTCTACGATGTCTCAGCAGCTTTGACCAAGGTATTGAAGAAATGGCAATGAGAGTACCTGTGTCAGCCTGACTCCCCATCCAGCTACCACCTGCAATACAGATTGACAATGGGACACGAGGCGCTTTTCATCCCTAAACAATCTTTCAGGGGTCAGGTATATGGATGTGAAAACACTGAGAGTTACCACTGTTTGACAGGCCACTCAAACCTCCAGTTCCTTCTATCCATACATCTGTGACTACACTGGTTGTGTGACGGAGACAGAGGAACTCATACTGATGGGAATGGAGCTAGGGAATGCCTTTCCTAGCAGGGATCTTGGAATCCCCCTAGGTGGCATCCCTTGAGGCTGGAGGTGGCATCCCTTGAGGCTGGAGGTGGCACAAGCCTACGCCTACCGTGTACAATGCTATGCATGATATTAGAGCCAAAATAATTTTGAGAACCTTATTTTGAATACATACAACTTGGAAAGTGAGCTTTTCCTGAAGTCTTCCCTTCTCTTTCTAGTAAGCAAAGACATTCTCTTGCATGTCGCTCAATTATCTGTTTCTTGCTGCTCATAATTTATATTTTGGAAGTCTTAATTATGATAACATACACCTTTACCTTGAGATCTAATCAGTTTCTGTCATTACAATATGCAAATGTACCATATGTTTATATAGTAAATATATCTTATGCAATTACAGAAATTAGAAGCTATTAATAACTTCCTATGAAATTAATATTATCATAATTTTACCATCTTACATAAAAATTATTCTCTATGAGAAAACATGCAAAATAATATGGAAAGCATAGTGTGAGGGTCTTTAAAGTAACTTCTGCTAGACAGAAAAAAAATACTAAGTTTTAACAAATATATTGAGCGCTCCCCACTCCCTTGCACTTAAAGCATAAGGATTATTTAAACCTTACAAAAACTTAAGGTGTGATAATTTCCATCATTTTAGTTGATTACTCTGCAACAACACATAAGATTAACCAGATCAGTGCATAATCCTAACAAACAAACAACAAAAGAAAAAAAAAAGCATGGAAAGAGCCTTTTAAGTATTATTATAACTTTCGACTAATAATGTTTTAATATGGAAAGTGTCTCTGCACTTAGAAAATATTTGAGGACAATACTGTCAGGTAAACTGTACTTGAGAAAGAAATCCTGACATCTTCCATGGTATCCCACAGAAAAGTCATGAAAAACTTGTTCCTGAAAACCATTTCAACAGAACACAAATGTGATACTGATGCCAGTAGCCTAGACAGCACAAACAAAACCTGGGTTCCTGAAAGGTCTTTTTGAACCTGTATAACACCATGGATTTAACAGAATCATCGTGAAAAGGTGACGAATACAGAGTCTGTCACCATGTAAACTCTATAACATATGGCTAATAGATTGTTGGTAAATATTTAATAAAATGAAACATTAGTCTCTCATGTAAAACCTCTACTATACAAAGAGGCAAAGGTATGGCAACAAAGCATGTGCTCTTTTTTGACAATGATGCTGTTTCAGGTTGCCCATGTCTACAGACTAAAATTAAAGCTCAGTCTGTTACCACCGTGTAATACAACTCAGCAGAAGAGGCCTCTGTAGATTTTCTTTTTAGTTAAACCTGGCTTCTATGGTTCAACAGCTTGACAGCAGTGTAAAAGTATATTGCTTTTGCTGGAACATCTGTCTTTCAAGTCATTACTATTCCTCCTTTAAAATCTTCACTGTAAAAGCCAGTAGAATTTAGGCATTAGGTTTGCTTGTTTTTTCCCTTTATTAATACCTTATACTTTATGTAAGGTGTAAGATGCACGTGTAGCCCAGGTTTGGTGTTTGCAAACAGAAAATCATAAAACACATCTCAATTTGCTAATCACCAGAAGACTGGATTTTACAGAGGTCCCATTAACTTTTTCCTTTTGAGCTGTGATTGATAATCAGAATTAGTAATAAAATTAGTTTAACAGCTTCAGTTCCAGGAGAACTCCAGAAAATCCAGCAGCTCCATTTACAACTGGAATTAATTGTCAGAATGCAAAACCACACTTGGAGACACCATGCCAGAATTATGTGCAAAATTGCCAATCCAAATCCTAAAATCACGGATGGCTTTAAAAATCTTAACTTTTATCGATAATGAACATTGAGGTCAGGTTGCGTTTTTTTCCAAGTCTTCATATTTTTGCAAATGTAGGGTTACACTTATTTAAGTATATTTTAATTTTACACCCAAATAATATCAATTTCATTTCTTCAGTGAAAACAAAAAACAGCAATGTTATTTCCTGAGTTCTGCAGCTGAGTTTTTGAGATACTAAGTCGCCTGAACAAAAAAAGTTAAAAAGCCATACAAGATAAAAAGATCCATGATACAAGATCCATTATGAAGACTGGCAATTGGCAGCATTGTACATGGAAAGTATAAACTGTGCTTGCCAAACTTCTGTGATGGAATTAATCAGCCATCAGACAAGTTTGTCTCAGCCCATTTGCTGCAACTACTTCACTTTCCTCTAGAAGCAGTGACTTACTGCTGTACAGACCTGCTACAGAAAATTCAGTATTTGAATGGATAAATATGTGAATGGATATCCTGGACAAATTGCAGGGTCAGTACATCCAGCTCAAAAGCTATTATCCAGTCACATTTGGACAATCTCATATTTCACTATCAACACTACAGATTAAGCATTTCTGAATTGTTCAAATTCTCCTTATCCAGCAAAGTAGAGGTACTTCTTTTTTTTTCTTCCATTAAAAAAACAAAAGCAACATTCTTTTAAAAAATAAATTCACCCTTCAGGGCAGCAATATCTCTTAAGGACAGTCAAATCCCAAAACTGCAATTGTACCTTTTTGTATAATATTATAATCCTTGAACACTCCACACAGTGCTATTTAATTGTAAGTCATTTTCTGGTCAGCTTACTTATTTCAGCGCCTCATTATTCATAGTCAGAATTTCAGCAAAACTAAGAACAAACACATATGCAACACTGAAAAAAAATTCTTGGCATCAGTTCAAATTAGTAATAACATTTTGAACATTTGTTATTTAAGTTTGTTTAATTCTTTCCATCTTAAAATGTGTAACAAGGCAACTTGTCTGATTTATCATCATGAGATCTTCCATTATCCAATCATGTACCAAGAAAACATGAAAAAGTCACATTAGAATAGCATCTGTTAATGTGTTTAAAGTTCTGCATCTACTAAAGCTGATACTGAGTGCAGAGACCACTAGATGGCATGAAGCAATAAATACAATGAGAAAAAACATAATTATACCCCTGATTTCTGTTATGGTATTTACTGGTTTATTTTATGATAAAGTATCACACTCTGAGAGAACAACTTTTTTCTTTAATGAAATACTAATAAAAATTAATAATTTTTTTCTTCTACATGCAAAGTACCATAGATGGAATCTCGAGGACACAAGCTTATCTAAGAAACTCAGGTAATGTTAATATGAGGGTTATAAATACATTCTCAACTCTACCCTTTAAAATTACCTATTCTGTTACAATATTACTCCCTATTCACATGCTAGTTCAAATATAATACAAGACAATAAATCAGGCTTTTATGAACAGCTTTCTTCACCAAGAAAGAAGTAGACTTTTTTTAATATTCCAAGTGATTATGTCTCACAGTCTGAAAAAAAAGAAGGCTCAGAGGAGACTTTATTGCTCTCTACAACTGCCTGAAAGGAGGTGATGGTGAGATGGGAATCTGCTCTTCTCCCAGGCAACCAGCAATGGGACAAGAGGAAATGGCCTCAAGGTGTGCCAGGGGAGGCTCAGGTTGGATACTTGGAAAAATTTCTTCTCTGAAAGAGTGATTAGGCATTGGAAAAGGCTCCCCTCGTGGAGTCAGTCCCAGGAAGCATACAGAAAATGAGCAGACATGACACCTAACAATATGATTTAGTGGGCATGGTGGTATTTGGTCATATATTGGGCTTGATCTCGCAGGTCTTTTCCAGCCTTAATGATTCTATGATTCTTGCTAACAACTTAACAACAGATCTTTAAGATCAAGGCCCAGTCTGGGAAATTCCTCCAGCACTCAGGATCTTCTTCCAGTCACCACAAGCATTCAAAGATAATGGCCTGGCCTGGACATCAACCTCCTCCCTCAACACACGAGTACATCCCATCAGGTTCCTTGCACTTGTGCACATGTGTTGTGTTTATAACTCCCTTGATTTGATCCTTCCCTACCAAAGCGTAGTGGGTCGACCCTGGCTGGATGCCAGGCACCCACCAAAGCTGCTCCATCAGTCCTCCACAGGTGGACAGGGGAGAGAATATATCACAAAATGTTCACAAGTTAAGGACCAGAAGAGATGATTCCCCCAATACTGTCACGGGAAGAACAGACTCAGCTTGGGGACATTAATTGAATTTATTTATAACAAAATCAAAGCAAGACAAGGAAAAATAAAATAAATCTTAAAAACACCTTTCCTCCTACCTTTCTCTCCTTCGTGAGTTCTACCTCCTCCATTGTTCCCAAAAGGTTCATTTACAGCTGAACTGCCCAAGCCAAGGAGAGAACAGCCACTGCAGGAGTCAGGAGAAGAAAAAAGGTTCAATGCTGCTTACGCTAAAGTCTCTCTGGAACATAGGAAGGTGTTGAGACACTGCAGGAGTTATGGATATCAAGTAGATATTCCATGCTTTCGAGATATAGTCTTCAGTTTCATTCAAATCTCTGTTTTCTGTATTTACACATTGCCTTGGTTCAGTACTTTTATGCTCATATACTATTATTTTATATTGCATTGATGCTATCTGTAATGGTGGTAAAGCCAAGACAGAGCAGGCTCCAGAAATAGGAACCAGGATGCTCACGAAAATGTTTGCTAGCTAGACCAATGGTAAGTGAAAACTTCATAACATTAGATGATGCTTTTTCCAGAGTGTGTTGCTTCACTTCTACTTTTAAATGGTTTCTGTAGCTGAACCTGACAGTTATAAAGCCATTTTCTTCCAAAGACAACTTTTTTCCAGGAAGCATGGACAGCTTTTTGACCAAAATTAAATTATCCTTTTCACCACACATATATATCTGTTCCATACACACACACACACACACATATATGTACACACACATGTTCCTTATGCTCCATATATGTATTATTCAAACACGAATACGTATTGAAATACCTACACGAATACTCACCTATGCTTACCTATACATCTTTACATATATATGTATTTTCATATCCTCGTGCACAGGAGGAATCAAAGATCAGGAAATAGACAAAAAAATGTCCTTTGTAGAGAGTGGGAAAAAGCCTTTAGCATAAAGCAATAATGCAAAGCAGACCATTTAATTCTGCGTAAAGTTTCCTGTTAGTTATGAGTTCTTTAGTTTTTCAACTGGACTGCTCAACAAATTGGAGGTAACCAACAGGCCCCAGCACTAGCTGTTAATTACTAGTAACACAAAAATTGGTTTTGGTGCTTCCACACGAATTTTAGTCATCTTTCAGGGGAGTTTAATTAGCTGTTCCACATACCCTGCAAAGCTATTTCCTGTATGCCTTCCATGCACGCTGCCTTGTATGATCATGCTTCCCTTCCCTGTATGTATACATTCCCTTTGTGCTTTGTCTACGTGCTTTGTGTGCCTGCTCCTTACTTACCTTATGTTGAAGTGTACTTTTACATGCTGCTTAAAACTTTTCAGCAGAGACGCTGAAGGTGTGGCAGCAACGTGACTCTTCCTGTGAAGCGTATGTCAGATTTGGCACCTTCATGCTAGTCATCAGGGTTAGTTTTTATAAATGGCCCAAATATCATAATAGATTACGGGTTTTAATACATTCTTGGTCTCTACTTACAGAACCTGAAAATTAATTTAAGCTTGAGAAGTGTCAACCTCTTCGACTAATTAAATTAAAGCCTATTTGAAATTGAACAACTTGAGGTCATTAACTTTTTAATAATTGTTATTACTGTAAAAAAAATAGACATGGCTGAGCTCTCATTGTTCTTTCTCTAGCATGCTGTCCTGAAAGAGTGTGCTTATGCAAGAAAATTATTATATCATGAAACATGGCTTTTCATGACTGTGTATCCATAGGCCAGTCCAGTTATGAGCAGCTATGGGACATCTAGTTACAGGACATAAAAATGTTAGTGTGTATAATTTTTTCCTTCTAATATAGTTTTAAACCAAAATCTGCTTCACAGCTAATTGAATGCATAGGAAAAACAGATGTTACTTTATTTCATTACCTGTTTCAATCTTCACAGAGAAATATGTTATTAAAACCTTACTGGAAATACTAAATGATTCCCATCCCGTCTGTACTGATATCCCACAATAGCCTGAAGTTTTTTCAAGGGTTTGTTTACATTTGATTGTATATTTTAATGCTCATGCAGCAGGTTCATTTGTTCATACAAAAAACATGACTTGCATTTCAACTTTAAAATTAAAATTCACTCTGATGCAACTTGAACGCTGAGTTTGCAGCAAAATAAGGCTGTAAATAATTTTTAAGTGTTTCTATAAAGGCTAGAGTAGGTGGGGAAGGCAAAACCTAAGTTCAGTCATTTGTATGCTACACTATCTGGGAGTCTGTGCAACACAAAGATGAGAGAGTGCAATAAAGTCTTTCTGCATCTCTTGATTAAAATAAGAATCAATACAATCAGAAAGGCCCCTAGAAAAGACACCTGTCCACTACGTCCTCATGGTTTTTGATAAATTAGGCTGGAACTGCAAAACAGGTCATAAAACAGAATTCTAATTCTACCAGAAATTCTGAAATCTGTCTAACATTTCTTAAACAGAATTTAGGTATTTTTTTTAAATTTCAGTCTGAAAAGGCTATTAACAAATGTTCCTAAAGCTCCTGGAAGAAACAGGAGAGCTGTTAGAGAGCTTGCACATTGAGAAGACTGCAGATACTGGGATCTGAGAAAGCTGAAGACAGCATAGAATACAGGCTTCCTTGAAACTTCATTATCACATGGCAAATTTTAAGTGTTTCATATAAAGATGATTGGTGGATCAGACTTAATACTGAATGTACTAACTTAAGTAGTAAATTGCCTGCCCCTCTAAGTTACTCTAACAAATCAAAATTAAAGTAGCTCTAAGTTCATTTAGATAGTAGAGAGTTAATATTCCAAACAGAAAATACCCTCCTGTATCTTCATAATAAACCTGTATCCCTATCCACCACTCAATACATTTTACTTCACCTGCCCTGTCATACCAGCTTTCACACGTGTGCTGGCAGTAATGTTTTTCTGAGGTAATTTTTTTCATAGCTGCTAGTATGGGGCTGTGTTTTGGTTTTGTTCTGAAAATGGTGTTGAAGAAGGAATGGGGGGGACATTTGGAGTGATGGCATCTGTCTTCCCAAGTCACTGTCACACATGATGGAGCCCTGCTTTCCTGGACATGGCTGAAGACCTGCCCGCCCACAGGAAGCAGTGAATTAATTCCTTGTTTTGTTTTGCATGTGGCTCTTGCTTTACCTAGTAAACTGTCTTTATCTCAACCCCGGATTTTTCTTACCTTTACCCTCCCAATTGTCTCCGCGTCCTGCTGGGGCAGTGAGCGAGCAGCTGCCTTGGGCCTTAGTTGCCAGATGGCGTTCCACCACAACCATGCAAAATTATCAGTTCCATCTACTACTGGTAGTAGACACTGAGACCTTTCTTCTGGGATATTATGTTTGGAAACTGAAAGACAAAAGTGTACGACACCTTCTTATTCTCCCTCTGCTCTACAACCTTCCTCTTTATTTTCTCTACTGTACGCAGCTTGACAGCTCCAGCTGTGTGCTACGGTTCTGGGAGCTCACGACGCAAAAGGATGAATGAGGAGCAAGTAGAAATATCAGAAACATATAGGGGCTGCTCCTGAAACAAACATTATCATGAAAAGTCAAGACATGTCGACAATATACAACCATCCTGAACTCGCCAACTCACTCATCTGCTTACTGGAATTCTCACATACAAAATTTCCCTTTTCCTTTAATACACTAACTAATACTACTTTCACCAGATCTACACAGGACAAAATTTCTCATTTCCCTCAGTTTTGGCTTTGGGATTAATAACTATTGGGAAAAAAAAGTAGAAAAATATCAGAAATTCTCAACAGCAATTCCAGCTTACCAAAGAGCAGCTTGATGGGCAGTATATAGACCATTACTACGGACTGATATTCACCTTTCTTGTTCTTGCAGCATATTGATCACAATATTGTTTCTTAAAACCAAAATCAAACTCTCAAGATATCAAAATATCATATATCACCAGTCAAGCTTCATTTGATTCACTCTTATCTGTAAATTTATACATCCTAGAACAGCTTTGAATAAAAGTCTTCTCTTCAGGATATTATATTGGATCTATAAAAGCTCAGACCCACAACCCTAGTTACGTCTTTCAGATACACATGCTTTATAAGCATTGCTGAGGTTAAATGAGCCATGTCTACTCCAAAAAATTAATAACACTAATTTTAGCTTTTTTCAAGTTTCCTAAGCTGGAAACAGAAAGAATAACAAAGAATTGCTCCATAATTTGTATGTGAAATTTTGTAAACTTCTTTCGGCACAAAAAGCAGAGCATCTGCATAGGGCACATTAGAACAACTTACATTAAACTATTTTGAAAATTGAAAAAGCAACAGTTGGGCAAATAAATAGAATGTAGCACAGAAAAAAAATTATAAATATATAACTCCAATATATAATATGCTATAGGAAATACCTTAAAATACATCTCATTGCTATAAGAATATCTTATTTTACATTTTGCCCGTTCATAAGGGGTGAAACTTTGTGTTAATAAATCACGAGATCTACTCAAAAGAAATAAGCTCTTTAAAATCTTTATTCCCACAGTAGGACATACTTGACACATGTCAGAATGACATAATGGAAGCTATATTGTAACACACTGTAGGAACTGATCAATTAAGACAACTTGACTTGTATCACAATGCATTACCAAAATGACACCACAACAAACATGGTGATTTTTCGGCACTAAAACAATTTTATGGTAGAGTTGTTGAACAAGACAGATAGAGGAGTATAGAAATATTTCGTATAAAATAGATAAGACAGCTATCTGACCTTCTCAGTGATGCTGGCCAAAGATAAAGTATTACAAAATACTGCTGGGAAGAAGACACACTACAGTGGTTTAGTAGTGCCCTTTCATATATCTCACACACATGAACCACTTTCAATCAGGGTCGAAGTTGACCATTAGGTTGCTACAGGAGCTGAAGACATTAATGAAGCGCTGGGTCATCACAGATTCAAAACTCAGAGAACGCACTTACGTCTATGGCAAAAATTATCCTGTTCCAAACAATAATACACCACAGATTTCACTTTCAAGGATATCCTTGTTGAAGGCTCCTTTCTCTCAGAACCCATGAGCTGTGTCTGAAATATCTCACTGTACAAGTATTTACTAAGATCTTGGGATAAACAGCTGCTCCCTAAAATGGGGATTTTTTCTGTGGAAACAGAGAATAGCATTTGTTTATACTTGCTACAAACAATTTTGTTAATCTTGAGCAAACACTGTTCCTCATGTGATCACAGTTTGCCAAATGAAGCACTACATCCAGCCTCATTAGGTAAAATCCAGTTTCTTCTTCAGGCAGTACAATGAACAACTTCATTTGTTGCCAGATTACTCCATCTCTAATTTCTTTTGCCAAAGGAAGTTGGAATTGTCATATATCTGAAGATGGCACAATGAAAATGGGTTGGCACAATTCTATTGAGAAATTACTTCTCTTTTATGAGAAATTTCCAAGTCAACACAATGAGTAGTGACTTGAAACAGATATGTTTCTGATATATTCCTGCCTATAACTGGATACTCCAGGATATCAGGATACTCCAAGAAATATCCCAGTCACATAGACATGCATGCCTTAAGAATGGAGGGGAATACAGAAAATCCTCTGAGATTTAAATTAAATTCCTTCTACTGAACTGATAAGATTAATTAAAAACACTGATTCTTAATGGCCACAGTCCCCATCAGAGCTGTGTTCTGGTAAGGTTGTAACAGATCCAGACCATTCCAGTGGTATTAGAGGCACCATAACAGCACCTTTGAAAACTGTGAGTTTCAGGAAATAGTGTAACTCTACAGAAACATGTAAAACTTTGGACTGAGAGGTAATCTTTGCCAAATGTTACATTTTATTCTGACTTTATTTTTCTCCTGACACTATTTTCGGTACAAAGAATTCTTTCTATTGCAAAAGCTATATCTCAGACCCTTTGACCTTACCAGAGAGTAATAAAGAAAACAGCCCCCGTCCTTTTTTTTTTTTTTTTTAAACTTAAACTGGAACATACAGCAAGGAAATAAGTAAGTGGGCAACAAAGGTATGTTTTCAACTTCCTAAAGATACAGCAACTAAATCTACTTCATTAAAAGCGAGCTGTTCCTTTGTATTCTTCCTCCCTTATCCTGGCCACTGGCGAAGTTGCATTATTACTCTATGAGTCATTCTTTCTTCAAAATATCTCTCTGGGCAGTACTTGTTAATTAAACTTTCTCATCCTCTCTTTCTCTTTCTCTCTTACAGTTGTTAGCAGTAGTCTTGTATCCTCTCTTTTGAATAGACATCTATAAGCACTCTCCCATTATTAGAATAGTAGGAAGGAACTGACTATCTTTTACTATGTGTGCCCATTGTAGCATACGATTACTAATTATATCAAGTATGCCCTGTGAGTTCTACTGGGAATTTAAATAGTAAATTTTCTTCATCTCTTTAGGACAATGTCATCTATTGTGCAATGTGTCTTTGGTGGCATTTTAGCTAGTGAATTTGAAAGGTTCTCCAGTTTCATAAAGAAAAATGTGGAACATCTGTCCCTTTTCTGTAGATGTGACTCTGCAGCAGTTAAAGCAGCCTGCTGCTCAGAAATGCGGAGCGGGAAATAAAATGTCATTTGAATACATGTGGTAATAATAGCCTGGTGGCAGTGCCTTAGCCAAAGCAAATACCCATCAGAGGTGTATCTAGTAAAATCATACATGCTGATTTCTTAGTTTCATTTTCATGAAAGAATAGCAAAACATTTTTCACAGACACAAGGTTTGATTCCCAACCATACAAACAGACATATATATTTTATTATGAGCCTGTCCTACAAAATGCACAGAGAAGTAACTGAACATGAATGAAATACCTGAGTACAAATGAAAGGAAAATACAGCTGTTATTTACACTCAGTGAAACAAATTCACAGGATGGTTCTGTAGAAGGCCAAGAAGTTACAGCTTATGTTTTTATCCATCTTCATTTAATGCCTAGCTCTGTACAGAGTAACAGCTCTAGCTTTAACCATATCGTAGGACAGGGAAGGTAAAGTAAGACCTGAAAAGCTGCTGACATATTGGAGGAGCAAGGTAAGCAGAGAGAAAGCCTGAGCTGAGTAACACCTAAAGCTCTTCATCTGAAGTCAGACCTTCACCATGGAGCTATCACCATCTACTATTGTAGACATGAATAATTTGAAAGAATGAGAAGCCTACAATTAGGGCAGAATGGGAAGGCAGAATTCAGCAACTGATTTAACCTAGGCCAAGGAAATCCTGGAGCAAAACCAGGAAAAGAATCTACCTGTTGAAAAATCAATCCAGACCTCATCTAGGAAGCCATAACTTTTGTAAGCAGAGACAAACCAACACAGACTGATGTGTTCTGGGTAGCTACGACTGCCTTAGATCTGACTTGGTAAATCCCCCAAAGTCCCTTCAAGACCTACATTCCTATGGATCCAGAAATAAGATAAAGAGAAGGAGGATGGGACATTTTATGCTTGATTTTTGATCTTTTTATTTCTGTCATGTATGAACATCAAAAGCATTTGTTGGGACTGCAGTTGTCAAATTGTAAGCCAGCAAGTGAAAACAGCTGTCTATCCTCAGCACCAACAAACACGAATAGATCTGTCATCATAATTACAGCTCAGAGCTGGACTGTCTTCAAATACCAACAACAGTCTGCACTGTGAGCAATGTCAAATAAGCCTGACTCAACTGGTTTAGAATCCATTTTTTCTAGAGAGCATAATGACAGCCTTTCTCTTCTATGAAAGGTTGAAAAACTTTCTGTGTAAGGAAGTCTGTTGTCTCTCATGTTAAACATTTCATAACTTGCTAAAAGAAATCATTCTAGAAATCAAAAAGTGATTTACACATTTAATAAAATAATTATGCCATTTGTTTATGTGCATATAATTTTAACTTGATTACACTCCAAGAGCCTTGTTTCCTTATTACAGCAGTAACTGTCTTTGGATATTGCTTTATGGATCTCTCACAAGTGTTTATTTAGATACATACAGTAGCTCAAGGCATTACAATAGAATACTGATGTTTTCATGCCCAAATTGTTGCACATTGGCAAGAAAGTGACCAAGCGATATCTAAAAGTACATCTTGATTTAGCAGTGGTCTAGACAAAGCTGAATCTTATTAAGAATGCAATTTTATAATGCAAATATCACACTGTCAGTATATCTGGTCAGCAGATTTAGAACTAATATTACATTTCTTTGTATACCATTGAATATGAAAAAGAAACAGGAGGAAAAGAGCTAGAGACAATAATTTCCCTTGGAACACAGAAGAAGCAAGAACCAAAAATATGAGTATTTGAACCAATTCCCAGTCTGTCTTCTGAACCAAAGCTGTGTACTGACTGCCCTCAGGAAAGCAGATTACAGTCCTCAGATGTGCAGATTGCCATTTTGAAATTACAACTGCTATCTAATGTCTGTTCTGTAAGGATATAGTTTCTCTTAAGTCTGGATATTGTTGCACAGTCAATGCTCCTCAGAATACTCCACTTCCCACCATGCATTACTTCTACATTCCCAAGTTTTTTAGCCATCGTACCAGTCTACCAGACAACCAAAGTACGAAAGCACTCCAGTAAAGTAAAATCATTAAGCAACTGAAATTACAGGTCACCAATACCAATATCCATATAAACCAAACTGGCTGTACAGAGTCAAAAACTTTTGCCTTTCAAAATCTTCTAGCCTGAGGATTTGCACACACCTGACATGAAGTTTTATTAAATGTGCACTTTTGTAGCAAATGGTGGTATTTTTAATGTGGAAAGTGGAATGCTTTTGAATTACTACTTTACTATGCTATATTACTCTAAAAGAAGTAGCCATAATTATAAAAGAAGCAAGGAAAAGAAGTATGTAAAAAGAAGAACTATGTAAAAAGAGAAAGGGAATGAGACTTACCTAAATGATAGGTAATTTCAGAAAAGAATAAGCAAAAAGAGTTTCAAATTCATTGTCACAGGACCAAACAAATGTCTTAGTTTGATTTGATTTTTATGTATGTGCATGCTCCTGAACACTTGTAGCATGTTCTGCTGAAATTTTTAATTACAAAATGCAGTGTCATTATAGTCTGATTTTTTTTTCACTTAAAATCATTTGAAACAGCTCATTGAAGGAATTTGTAAAGATTTTAAAAGACTGACGCTGTGCAGTAACACACTTCAACTGAACAATCCTTGTAATAAACTGATAGTTACCAATGGGTTAAATGAGGGACACTTACTGAAATAAAATCAGATGATGATTCCTCTCCTAGGTTTCAGAGTGTAAGTTCAAGCCTAAGCTCAATATTGTTGTCATTTCCCTTTCCATCCCCCTCTAGCGATCCCACACGTGATCCCTGGATACAGGAGCCAAAGAGAGGTATGAAAGCTCCTGGCCACTTCATTTTCTCTTGTATGACACAGGTAGGGAGATTCTCCCTCTGACCCTCAGCTCTCAGAAAAGGATGAGCACAGTTTGGTGTTCGTAAATACAAATATAACTGTGCACACATGGAAACACACACACATGTTATGTTGCATAATGCAACACAGTAAACATGGCATAAGTTGGTATCTTAAGTTCAGCTGAGCGTTAGAGATGCAAGTAGGCACGAAGGGAAGATGTGAATTTAAATATAGCTCTTCAGGAGTGGTTTTCACAGTGTCACGACGTATACCTACCTTCTAGATTATATCAGAGAATTAACTGGAGCTTCTAACCACTGTGAAAACAACACAATTATGATACAGAATAAGAAATAGAAGCGGTGTGTGCATGTGCACATCGGTTAGCAATTTGAATCTTGAAAGAATTAGCTGTTATTAATTGTTACTATTTCTTGTTTAAGCTGTCATTATTCCACTTCGCATTAAAAATCAGTGAGATATCAGGAGTTCATTCACATTTCTAAAGGCCATTTCTTGTTTCGGGGAAATCTGGGATCTCGGAAGCATAAACCAAAATGCAATCTCAGTATGGTTTACACACTTTCTTTGTCAGGGTTTCTTCATAATTTATGGGTCAGAAACAGAGAAAAACTTGTATACATTCAGGATCTACTTTCAACTGATGATGAAGTGTTGCTTTTTATAATATACCTCTAATGAGGTTTATAAAAAGAAGAATGGTATTTTCTATGAAATATTAAGTATCTCTGTACCTTTAGTGTACTCTGGAACCACGCTGATTGAGGGATTAACTTTTTAGGCTTGCTTTACAGAATAGAGAAGTTGCATTTAAAAGAGGCATTATTGTTCAATACAGTATTCTTCCCCATGACTAAGGTTTGCAGAATCTCTTTCAAATTTCACACAGGTATATGTGAGGAATGTGCAAGGAAGAGAGAATAAAATACACTATCACAGACCTACCAAAGATGATCTCAAAATCAAAAAGTATCATGTTATTTGCAGGTATGAAGCTAAGGGAAGACCTTTGAGATTCAAAAAAGCTATTATTTGAGACATAATAAGCCACAATCTCCCCTTCTAATTATGCGAACCAGTGAGAATAGAGAGATATACTCAAGAAAGAACCCCTGAAACCCACTCATCTTTTATGTCAGCTTGTAGAGAGAAAGAAAAAGAAAGGATATATTTCAATTCCATCCTGACTAGATGGTGAATAAGTCTGTAATAGTCATGAATGTTTCTTAGATATTCTCTTTAATCATATACACAATAATGTAATTAAAGGTGCAAAAACACCCCAAAAATTAAAGTCTTGTCTAAAGAAGTGGTGATTCACAAGAAATTGAATACACAAAACCTGGTTTGAGTGTGAGTCATGTGGAGCTCAGTATACTTCTGATTTTTGCCAAAGGCAACTGTAATAATGATGGAAAAGATTAAAATTTTAAATATGATTAAACTCATTAAGAACTTGTTTTGAAGCTTAAGTGGATGTGGCAGTAGAGAATAGGCTTGGATGCAACCATGAATCATGCCAATTTCACTTTGAGAAGGTGCTCTCCAAACACTTGAGTTGAACTCCGTGGTTAGAAAAATGAGCTAAGCTGGTCCCAGTGCAGTGTTCCTGCAAAGTGAACAAGTTCACTGACCCATAAATGCTGTTTGCTGTAGTGCCTTTGCAAGTCCTGTCTCCTGCCAACCGTGTAATAACCTGAGACTCTATCTGGGACTGATACGGAATGAAAACGAGAAGCAGGAACGGTTGAACAAATTAAATATGAAGCGTTTCTGTTTAAAAAGTTGTCAGAAGCTTGTCAATAGTAATTTAAATATGTGGGATGAGCCACATCCTGCAGACGTCATTTTTCTCATCACTTTCTATACAGCTTATTTAGATTATACAACAACTTCTAGGTGTTTATATATAGATGTGAGGAGTCATACTTCCAGAAAATACAAGATAATTAGAAACTGAGAGAAAAGCATCACTTCTTTTTCGTAAGAAACACCATTGTGACTCTCTAATAGAATTTCTACTTCTCCTGATAGAGCTCATGAGCTCTTGTCTTTAACTACACAATTCTAGTTTTTCTGCTTTTTGACAGAAAGTTTGTGAATTATTCAGAATCATCCTTTTCCCCACTGCTGCTAAAGGAAAAGAAGCTACAGGTTGTCCTTAACTAAAACAGTCTGCACTTGCCTGTAATATATACAACAGCATTCGAAACTTCCACTAATAAAGCTGGTCAGTGCCATTTATTTCCAGAAAGATTTAAAATAGGTTATGCACTTCCTCATACTATTGACAAAGAAAACATTTTCTAAAGAAAGGTTAGAAATAACTAGATAACTTTCCTAAGCCAGACACAGTAAAAGAGGCAGTATCATAAAACAACTCAATTTTTTCCCAGTTATAAAGTACGTGAACATATATTTTAGCAAAGAATCACCGGTTTTCGTAGGGCTTTGTTTTCTCAGGGAACTGAACAACAGTTTCCCTGGAATGCTCATTATTTTTTCAACACTTAAGAATGAAGGAAAATACACAAATTAGCAAATTTGATCAAATCAACAAAAAGATCAGTTTGTTGTTTTGAGGGTGTCAAAATAATAACTTCTAGAAACAAAATCAGAAGATATACAGTCACATTTCATACTCTGAATTCTCAGTATACCTGCAAATTTGTTATTCTGACCTTTTGAGTCTGAACTTAATAATTCTGATCTTAATAACTACTACTAGAGGGGTAGTTTTCATTTTTACTTTCTGTTTTAATGAATCCCTCACCAGGTGAAACATTCCTTTTCAAAAGCCCAGCCCCAGTCATACGAACCATCTAACTACCACATACATTCACAGCCTTGTTTGTTTGGTTTTTTTCCTAAATAACTCTAAATTAACAGGGCAACGACCCAAAATCTATTTATAGAGCCAACATTGAACTAAAACACCGACTTACAACCCTCTTTTTTTCAAGGCAATATTGATTTAAATTTCTAGCCTGGAGTCTTCTCAAACACTAAACACTTTATACTTATACATTCTTTAGTGTAAGGATTATTATACCATCTCTAAAATGTTCTGACTTAACTGCGTGGTGGAAAAAAGAGTGGTTAACAATTAACTCTTTTGTATAACACTAGGGAAAGTTTTTGCATGAAACTGGGTATCCTTTCATGGCTTTCATTGCAATCAGATAAACACCAAGGCAAAGGAGCATATCCAGCACTCACATGTCCAATGATTTTAAGTGGCAAGACCTAGTGTAAGACAGAATATTATTTGTATTTTAGTCATTTTTGTCCTAGTTCAGTTCATCTATGCCTGTAGTTAAAGTGTCCCACGAGTTTCAGTACATTAGAGTGGGCTTTCAGTGAAGGAATGAAATATGGTTAACTTTAAGCAGATAAAGCTGAATCAAGCCTGCAAACACAAACATAAAGCAAACATTAATAGCTCTGTCCGATTCTCTCTAGGATCGTACTCTCAAGGAAAATGTTCAAAACAGTGTACTTTACCTAAATAACTATTTAACATCTAATAAACAACAATTTGTTATGTAGAATAGACCTCAAAACAGAATGTCATACTGATGTCAATTTTCTACTTTCGCTCAGTGGTAATAATCTCATAATTGATGAGGTGTAAATAAGCATCTGTTCCAATGCTTCATTTGGCTCTGCACAAGTTATAGGTTTCCTAAATATCTTAGGAACAAAAGATACCATCTTGCCAATAGATATTAAAAAAATACCTTTTTTTTTAACTGAGATAAATCAGTAGTAAGATGAAAGATTATTCCGGAATCACAGCATATTATATTAACAATATGCTCATGAAGAATACAGTATTTATTGTCCCCTTTGGAATTTTCCTCTGTTGACAGCAACTCTTAGAAATAAAGTATTCTCTCTGCCTTCCCAGATGCATTCCTAAAGCTTTCATATCAAAATTACTTAGGATAAGTGCATAAGCAGAGATGGCACAGAGTATCTTTTCTCCAGGTGAGTTCTCCAGACACTGCACTAAGCAGATCATCTCCTTTTTGAATATTTACTTACTTTCATTTTCCTTCAAAACAAAACAGATCTTCAACCATAGGTCACTAGCAAGGTGCTGGAGAGTACTGAGAGCCAAGTTCTGGTTGCCTGCTTTCCAGAAGGTCGACATCTAGATCTGAAGCAAAAATTACACTCTACAACTTTCTAAGTGAATGAGTGTACCAAAAACCGGCCTTAAGGATCATCAGCTGAAAAAAAAAAGGAAAAGCTGTGATAAGAGCTCAGTTCTTTGAAAGAAAATGACTGGCATTGTAGTGTTTGTACGACTGTACACTGCATAATCCTCCTTGAAGCCCTGACAGAAATGTCACTAAAAAGAAGATTTCAGAACCTACTCTCTCCTTTATATTTGCTTTGCTAGTGGAGCAGGTCCCACACTGTGATTCTGCCTAATCTCCTTGTGTTCTGATGCAAAATATAGCATTCCACATTCGATTTACTGCTGAAAGTTACAGGCTGCAGCCTTTAGATGCTTAAATACCTCTATAAGCAATTGTGTCTTTCTTATATTCTGCATCTTTTTTGATTCCACGTAGTTATTTTCTTTGGTATTGATCAGTACTACATGTTCATAGCAATGCATTTATAGGCACAGCTACAATGCAGATAATAAAATAACAAATAATAAACAATAATAATAACAAACAATTGACAGTGACTGAATGATGTCCTGTAATGATACCAAAGTTCCCCGATCAGGCACAAAGTCTTAATCATCTTCATATTAAATCTGACATTCTCTTGCCCACTACAGTGAAGGATTCCTTTTCCTTACTGGCTCTCCAGTCCAACAGAGAGCTTCGGAAGGGTAGGCAGTACATGATACTGTGATAAAAATAAAAAAGGAGAATACATCAATGGAACCAAAAGCAAAAGTAACCTCATGGTGCTGATTCGCGTCATAGATGCCAACAACTCAGAAAGCTGCAGTTCATGAGTTTGTAAAAAAAAAAAAAAAAAAAGAGTTTTGGCCCCTACTTCATGGCTGCATGACAGTAATTTAGTAATTCTTGATGTAAAAGTTTGTCAGATGCATATTCCATGCAATACCTCCTCCCCCTCGTTGAATCATACAGGCTGTGTCCTAATCAAATTATATTTTTGAAGTGTTTCCTCACTGAATCCCACAAGATTGTTTCTCATATTTTCCCCCACACATGCTTTTGAAACTAACTATCCTGAGGCTGCCAGCAGAGCCTTCTTTCTTCTCTCTCTTCCCTACCCCTCCCCTTTCTTTTTTTTGAGGGGGGGAGGAAGAGAGTCATAGTTATGTTCGTCATTTTTCAGTCCTTCACAATCTGCCCTGTCAGCTGACAATATCTAAAAATATCAGGAAGACCAATGTTTATTTCTGTCATTTCAGGATTATGCCTACTTTTTTTTTCATAACAGAGTCACCATTTATTAACGTCAGGAAAACCCTTGTGTTCAGATCTTTTGTGTTCTGTTGGACTGTCAGTGACCTTCCCCAATATTTATGAGAAGGCTCATTGATCTCTTCCAGCAAATAGAGTTAGAGGCTCCCCCTCAACCAGGGAGAGAAGGCTTACTGGAGAGCAGCACAGTAGAGACATGGAATCACTCTACCTAAGCTGCTGCCATTTTCTTCCACATCATTACTCGGTGATTAATGCACGAGAGTGAAACATCATGTCCTTGGCTGCCCACTGGTTACCTCTGCTTATCACAAGCCAGTTACATCATACCCTGTTTTTTATTTACAATGGACTCACTGCTGTCTTTTGAGTTATTTCCAGTTATATCCCAAGAGTTGTTCTCTGTGCATTGTAATAACCATGTACCACCTGTTTCCTCCCAAACTGGCTTGCAAGAAGACATTTATTTCACTTGTGCCCAATTATTTGCCAAAACAGGTTTCATTGCTGGGTTACAGCCTAGTGCTTTCCAGAACTTTTTCTGGTGTTCTAGCAGTATAAAGCAGCTGACAGCAGCTGGTTATTCAGATCTACATCCTCAGTACTCCCATAGTTCCTGGCACAAAAGCTACAAGGAGAGCCAGGGTCCCAAGAAGAGATGACTAGGGAAGGCTGAAATGCAGCTGTAGGGCTAACAGCCTTGTGGGATTCATTATGCAAACGTGTAGTCTGAGTGAAACACATCCACTGTGTTGAACACAGTGGGCAGAAGGTATTGCCCAGCCTCTGGAACCATGCAGCAAAGGAAACAGGTGACCCACACACAAGTGAAGGCAAAGCTAAGATGGCTTTTATTAATACATGAGCCTAAACTATTTTCCTGCAGGTCTCATGTCCTGGAGTAAAACCTGACAGTCTCCATGGACTTCTTCCCTAGCACAGCACTGATCACAACCAGTCTCTCAGTAATCATATCTAAAATCACCTTTACTACTGAGGGCTGGATCACAGCTGCCACTTCAGCTCAAGCTGGCTCCACCTTATCATCTTTCTCATCACAAATGAGTACCCTCAGAAAATACATGCCAATACAAGTGATAGATTGTATTGAGCCAAGGAAGCATGAAGCCTTAGCTCTTACAGTACAACTCTTAGTGGTTATAGGAGGTTAGACATGAGCTGGAAAAAATTTTTTTCCCAGGCAGAAGTGCCAGTCAGTTTTCTGAAAACCCTAGCTGTCACAGAACACATGAAAACAATCCCTTTCTACTGGCACAAGCAAACTATCTGTGACAAAGACCATGCAAACGAAGGAGGACACTGAAGAGGGGCTGGCAGTTTCATTGAAAACTTTGCATACTCTTTATCAGTTGCTTTTAAAAAAAGCTGTGCACTAACTGAAGTAGCCCGGGGATTTAATTGCCACATTTATTTTTAAAAGGATCTCCATCTAAGATGACACATGAGAGACAGAGCAATGTCAATCATTATTTCAAGCCAAAGGATTCAGATTTTAGTAGGGATTGGTTGGGAGAAGATGGAAAGGGGTTTTGAACACATTTTAAAGTACTTTTTGCAATATATACAAGGTAAAAGGCACACAACAAATCTGAAACAATTAGATATGTACATTACTATTCTGAATCTTGACTAGGAGGCAGAATCTGTAGTGGATGTAGCTTTCACTGGATGCACTCTGTCTCTCCAGTGCTCTTCTCTTCCCTCATGTTCTGCAAGTGTAGAGTGTGGGTTTAAGCCTGAGCAATGCAATTACAGAAGTGTCATCGAAACTGTGGGAATAAAAGAAGCTCTCCAACACCATCTTTTAAGTGTGAGAGAATCAGGCATTACTTTATTCTGTCCAGGATGTTATTCTGGCCAGGATGTACAATGGAAATCATTTCATCCACACATGGCAGTGGAAGTCATTCCATCACACGCGCCCAGGTTGTGCAGTGAGAATCATTCCATCACACATTGTTCTTTACCAGACTTTTCGCATATTTATACATAAAAAACCTGAAGAAATTCTCATTTGTTACATTACACAGTTCTCAGTATTTGATCTTCTATTGGTTATTGATCTCTTCACCTGTGATGCTGATTTGGTCCTCTTTCTCTGGTTCTCTTATCAATCTTTTCCCAGACCAAGTACCTCTAACTGCACCAGGGGGTCTGTTAATGTCTGTTTATCTCCTCTGTATCTTCTGGCTACTCCCAACCTGTAGATGTTAAATTTTCAGAGTCTAGGAATCTTCTTTTCGTTGATTGAAGCCCATCAGACCTCACCCAGTGAAACTCAAAACCTCGGTGAAGAGGGAATTTTGAAGAGAAACCTTAATTCCCTCCCCCCACCTTGGCAAAGGCAAACAAACCCATGACTAAAGTTACTTTAAAAATTTAAAAGTTATGTCATTTCCAATGCAAGCACTATAAAACCTTCTTCATGGGATGGGAAAGAGTTAGGGCAAAGTCTGATGCTAGACACCTAGTTTCTTGGATTAAGAACTCTTTAGTAAGACAGGCCCCTTGTAAGGGCAATGCAACTATTAGAAAGAAGCAGTGTACCTGTTTCATATAAGCATTCTTCAGTTTTGCACCCTCAGAGTAAGGCCCACTGCTAGAGCTTACTTGGAAATTATGCTTCTGAGGGTTTATAGGCTCTCTGAGTGTTGAAGCTGAGCTCCTAGAACTGCTAGAGATTCTACTTTCTGATGTAGCGGTTAGTACAGATACCAAGTAAGAAGCTAAGTAAACACGTCAATTAAAATTTGCCAAATCAAATGTTTGTCTGGACATGATGGATTGCACTTGGGAAAGCTCAGCTAGATTTGTGGGCTGCCATAAAGCCTTGGCAAGAAATCTGGTCTGTCCAGGGCACTACCTGAATCTATGGGTAGTGGTTGATAGCAGCATTTCCCTCCTTCTCCAGAGTTTTTTAGAGATAAAATCCAGGAGTCATATCAAGGTGTTTCTATGATAAGACAACAGCTACTCAATCCTGTGTATATGATAGCGATCAATATATATCAACTGGACTTTTACACTAGTTCAGCAGCCTAAATTGAGCTTAAATGACCAGAAATTTTTCATTTAATTTACCACATTGTTGGAACCCACAATTGTCCTGGTTCTGGCCAGGGCAGAGCTAATTTTTGCAGCAGCCAGGGGCTATACAATATCACCTCCCATCATGCCAGGGGGGTCAGAGCAGGATCACTGTTCTTTCTGGTTTTGCAGGGTGAGCTGGGTTCTGTGGGGTGAGCACTGTGTGTGAATCGTTTGCCTCTCTTGTACACTCTGCTATTACTACTGCTGTTGTTACTGATCATTTTCCTATTTTGTTGCTGTTTCTGGTAAATTGTTCTTATCTCAAACTGTGATCTTTACCTTTCTGTGCCTCCAATTCTCTTCTTCATCCCGCCACAGGGGTGGAGGGAGGGGTTGGGAGAAAAGAGCAAGTGGCGCAAGGTCTGGGGTGTTCCAGTAAATTGGGGAGTACCACTCCTAAACCACAAACGCATATCAAAATTGCTGGGCATTATGAATTACACTGCACAGGTTCCCAGCCTTCTCTACAACCTTTCACGGATGTACACTTCACCCTCATCCCAGTAATAGTTCTGTGTCCTTTGAGCTAGTTATGTTTTCCTGCGTCTCTCTCACAGCCCTAAATCTTACCAGCGGCATCTGTATTTTCAGCCAAACGCGGAGCAGGGTGAGTCCTCCTGAAAAAATCCAAACAAATTCTCAGTTACCACTACTAATATCAGGAAAATTACGGACGCAGAATGTTTATCCTAGTCTTTGTTCATCAAACTGAAAATGAAGGCAAGGGAAAGTTAGTGAGACCCATCAGTTTGCCAGCTAGATTACACTAGAATTTCTCCTGAGCAGCTGGAATAGAGACGGGCAAAAAAGCTGCATCAGTCATATTGGATGGATGCTAAAGAAGCAATTAGGCATATCCAGCCTAGATATACAGAATATACAAGAGGATCCAGTAGCAGGGACAGAAACAGAAAAGACGGGAATAAGCATTAAGGAAACTAGACAGGGAAGGAAAATTATCTGTTCAAGTTACTGTTCATTGTCAGGGTTAGGAAACATAATCTGGCCTATCAAAATTGCACCATGCTAACAGACAGAAAGATAATTTGGAGAGATATTGACAATATTTGTGCAGGTCAACTTGGAGGAAAATCTGTACACACTCTAGAAAGAAAATAAAAAGAATCATTATTAAAATAATCTTAGGTCTAATTTAATTAACAAACAGTAAGTGAGAAAGTCTCTGAAGACTGTATGAGTGCACCCAATAACAGAAATTAATAAGTGGAACATCAACATTATTAAGAGAATAGGAAAAAAAAAGTGAAGATGAGGCGAATTGTATGAAATCCTTATATAGAAGGTTTTTAACTCCACTGCTATTCCCCTCATCTCTACATCCCTCACCACTACAGAGGTCATCATTTTTTTCTCAGCCATGCCACATTAAGCTACAAGTATACATGAAATACAATACATATCCCCTATCTAGGCATGTATGTTCAGCCAAAGCTATTAGAGAACACATGGGGAAGAACACATGAGAAGGTACTACTGTGCAAATATCAAGATTAAAAATTGTGGGTTTGTATGCTCAATCCACTCTACTACGCTGCCTCAGTCTGAGTTATTACATCATTCTATCTATACTTGAGGCAAGCTATTGCATCGATTTAACATTTGTATATTTATATCGCATCTAAATATACCTGTAAACATATGTATATAAATACTGGATCCAACCTGCCCATCAGCCCCAGTCACCTCCCACCTCCTGCTCACTAATAGCACAGTCCTGCATCACCTCCCACTCAGCTAAGCGATCCTGTGCTAGCTGCTTTCGACATACTCACAGCTATATATATTTGTGAGCACGATAAAACCCTTCTGCAAAGTAAAGACAACATTTATTTTGCAAGAGTTACAATGTATTTTAGACTCTGATGCTCTGGGGCTTTTTACGCTGTATTATGTGCTAAATTTGCATATACATGCATGTCTGCAACTCATCTAGTTTGAAAAAGTATATACCACTAAGACAAAGCCAACCAACCAACCAAAAAAAAAAA
>VZTF01006413.1:20540-46541 GCA_013397755.1 Cnemophilus loriae
TTCTTTCGTTTTTTCTACTTCCCCCCCCCCCCCCCCCCCAAAAAAAAAAAAAAATAGCAGCAGTGAAAGTACAACACCACAAATCCAAGAAAACAGCAGTATTTAAGAGAGGCCTTCAGAGCATGGATTAAAAAATAGGGAGCTGAGGAAGGAAGAGGAAAGGCTGAAAAAAAAAAACTCTAAGGTCATCAGCTCCACCAAAACCATGTCCCCAGGTGCCGCATCCACACGCCCAACACTTCCAGGGATGGGCATTCCACCATCGCCAGGCTTTCCATGAGGAAATTTTGCCTGATATCCCATCTAAGCTGTCCTTCCTCCAACTTGGCCAAGGGCATGGAGCGTGCAGGGGGCTGAGAAAACTCCTCAGAGCTCGTGGTGGGCTCTGGTGCCAGCCCCAGGCACCGAGACAAGCAAAAGCCTCTACTACAAACGGTGACAGTGACAATTTGTGAGGGAAAGCAACAGTGGCAGAGGTGAGGAGAAGAAGATTTGAGGCATGGCAAGGCCCCTTGGTCCCCTGCTGGGGGTTGAAGAATGTTTTGAGAAAGGTCAGGAAGTGCTGGAGGAGCAGAAACATCCCCAAGGAGGGATGCAATGTGTGACTTGCAGGGGAAAAACCAGTGACAACTGCTCGGGCTTGACATTTTCCCCACCCTCAGGGGATGTTTCAGTTCAAGGGCATATTTCAGTTCACTGTTTCTTGATGATTGTTGTGAAATCGGCAGTTCTTGCCCCATTTAGTGCTTTCTTCTCCTTGCTTTGCGCTGAGGTTGCAAAATTGGCCTCTTGGTTGTTTGGTGGGGATAGAAATCGACACCCCAGAGTTTCCAGGACTCCAAATCCCACCTTGCTCCCAACCTCCCTTTGCCCCAGGCGTGTGGGGGATGCTAAATCTCCTTAAAACCTTGGCAGCAGCTGAGTGGGACCAGGCAGGCTCAAGTGGAAGCACGTCAGGATTTCAGGGGACACACCAGGCACGTGCTGCGGCCTCGTGGAAATGGGAAAATGGGAAAAAGGAAGGAGAAGTCTGCGGAATGTTAAATCATCCCATCCCCACCACAGCGTGGTGGGACGATTACCTCGAGCCCAGCGCATCATCCAGCCGGGAGCTCTTCCCTGCAAAGGCCTCGTTTGCTGTAATTACTCTCATTTGGAAGTCAATTCAGAGCGGCTTTCCCGAGGACGCCTGCCTGGAGCGGCCCTCCAGGAGCTGGAAAACAACGGAAACTGTTCTCAGTTGCATATCAGCCCCCTCAGGCTTGATGGAAAATAGGGGAAATGCATCAACAAAACACTTTAAAGATGTTTTCTGAAGATGTTTTCCCCGAACTTGCTCTTACCCAGGCTTTCAGCACAGTCAACTTCCCAGCCCTCAAGGCTGGAAAATACCTGAGACCCATCATCATCATCAAAGGATTTGGGTTGAGAGGGACCTTCAAAACCATCCAGTTCCACCCCCTGCCACAGGCAGGGACACCTTCCACTATCCCAGGTTGCTCCAAGCCCCGTCCAAACTGTCCTTGGACACTTCCAGGGATCCAGGGGCAGCCACAGCTTCTCTGGGCACCCTGTGCCAGGGCCTCCCTACCTTCACAGGGAGGAATTTCTTCCCAAAATCCCATCCATCCCTGCCCTCTGGCAGTGGAAAGCCACTTCCCCTTATCCTGTCACCCCAGGCCTGGACAGAAACCATAAATTTTGGATGCTGCCAGTCCCAAGGGCTTTTTGGTAGCCAGAAGCAGTCTAACTGACGGTCCAGCGTGTTTGCATCCAAAGCAGTGGCTGCCTGTGGCCACAGCAGTTTATTTTGGGAGACTTGGAAGGCACAAGATTTGGAAAGGAACAGCACACTGGCAAGGAAGGCTTTCTGAAATATTTTCTAGCACTCATTATTTAAAAAAAAAGCTGATGTTTCAGCAAAATGTCACTGCATCAGGAAAGAAAAACCAAGAGCATGCCAGACCAGTCTCCTCTCTGTTGTCCCCCTCCTCCTTCCCGAATTCCTTCGGAGCTGAAGCAGTGACTGCCACGATCTCTGGCTCTCCTGGGTATAAATTCATCAGGTTTCAGCCACTTCCGAGCCAGACTCTGGAAATAAGCTCTGCGTGGCCTCGCAGGTGACCCAGAACAAGCAGCAGAGCAGGGTTTGGATCGCAGCCTTTAAATGCTGGCTCTGCTCCTGCCAAGCAGCCCTTGTCACCAGCTGATAACCAGAAGCAAAGGGCTGGATGTGGCACTGTTTTCCAGTGCCCTGGAACGACACCCTGTCCTGCGGGCAACAGATGGCCAGTGTGGATCTGGGCATCGCCTCGGCTTGTTCAAAGCACTCCGTGTCCAAGCCCTCTCCCGGCATCAATGAACACATCCCAACGTTTTTTCTACACAGCAGGAGCTCTGCAGCAGCTTTCCACGGTCCCTTTTTCCCATTTCGGCAAAAACCAGGAGCGGTGGAGCCGCTGTTTGCATTTCCTGACGCCTCAGTGCCACGAGCAAGCGTGGTCCTGCCATCCCTGCCGCGGCAAGGATGGCGCCTGGGGATCGGCAGCGCCGGGAAGTGGATTTTGGAGAGCTGGAAACGTGCCTGGGGGCACGGCCTTGCTGTCTGAAAGCCTTCTCCCACGCTCCTCCTCGGGGAAACAGCCTGCCCGAGGTGGATTTCTCACCTCGGCAGCTGAGGACTGAGGAGAGGCTGGAGCTGCTTGGAAAATTTGGCCTGCTGGCACCTCAGAGGGCTGGAGGCTGGCCCAGGCACTTGATAAACCCAGTCCTCCAGAGGAAGGGAAGTGCTGGGAGCATCCTCCTGTGAGGCTGTGATTCCTGCTGGCCTTTTGTCCCCGCTCCATTTGCCTTTAGTTGCTCCTGGAGACCAGCAGGAAAATTTTAAAGCCTTGGCACGTGGCTGGGAGAGCCTGGAGTGGGCACGGGCAGCTTGGAACCCACCCTCGCTCTGCAAACAGAGGTGTTTCCCTTTCTCAGAGCTCCCAGCCCTTCCCAGAGTAATATCCAGGCTCAGAGTGGCTGGGTTTGGGATATGGGGACAGCACACTGGTCCTGCACCAGAAACAGGGCAAAAAAAGCAAGAAAAGCAACAAATGAAAAGGATGGTGAGCACTGGCACAGGGTGCCCAGAGAAGCTGGGATCCCTGGCAGTGTCCAAGGCCAGGTTGGACAAGGCTTGGAGCAACTTGGGATAGTGGAAGGTGTCCCTGCCCATGGCTCATCATGAGATGAGCTTTAAGGTCCCTTCCAACCCAAACCATTCTGGCTTTCCATGGAAAACAAAGCCTGGCTTTTCTGCCACGAAGGCAAGCAGACACGGAAATGTGCCCTCCAACCTTTTGGACCGCTTCCCTTCTCCAAGGCAGGTGTTGTTTTGTATTCCCCTCCCTCCACCTCCCTGCTCCTGCCCCAGCGCAGGGAGAGCTCCTGAAATAGCCGCTCCTGAGCCGCTTTATTTCAGATGCAAATCATTGGTATTCTGCAAGAAGAGCTCTCACTTGGAGAGCTATCCTGCCAGAGCCGTTCCAGCTGATTTCCTCACAGAGCTGAAGCCCTTCCCATAAAAACCTCCGGCTGCAAACCAGGGTTCGCCCCCTTCCTTTCTTTCTCATTCCAGACCCGTCCCCCTCCTCATTTGTCTCCTTTTATTTCCCTTCCCTCACATCTGCTTTGCCGCAGAGCGCTGTTAATAAGATTTATGGCTGAATATTCTCTGGCATCCAGGTGACTCCACAGGCACTCGCTGGTCCGGTTTGAAAAGCAAACAGCTCCCCTCACCATTCCCCCTTCTGCTCCGCTACCTGAATTCCCTGAGACAAACCCTGGGGAAGGTAAATATTTAACCCTGGCGCCAAGGCTTTAAGGCCTCCCTCTCCGTGGTGGGGGGGTCTGGGCAGGGTTAGGGATGCCCTTTCCCATGCCGTGGGTTCGCTGAGGACCAACAGACCAGGGGAGGGGGGGGAGAAACGGGAGCACCGTGGCTCTACAGGAGCCTGGCATCACCAAACCAGAGTAATTCCGTCTGAAAGGATCCCTGGAGGCCCCTTGTTCAAAGGTAGGGCCAGCCAGACCCAGCTGCTGTGTCCAGCTGCAGTTTAACCACCTCCAGGGATAAACTGGGTTTGTAGGAAGATGCTGCTGCTCAGGGAGGATTTTCCCAGGTTTTCTGAGCAGGAGGCATAGAGAGCTTGTCCAGGAGTAAATTAAAACTAAGACATGCTACACCTCCAGCCAGGAGAGCAGAAAACAGGGAGAAACAGCTTCTCCAAGAGTAATTGTGCAGCAAAGTGACTGAATGGGGGAGACAACCGAGGTTAAATTCATGCCATGGATCCTGTGGCAGCAGTGCTACCAGGAAAACCTTTATGGGCCTTCACACTGAACAACAAGCAAGGGAAATCCGAGTTTTATCCGCTCCGGTGACTGGGAAGGGGGAATTTGCAGATACCAGAGCAGAGATGTTTCAAAGAGCTGTGTTCATGGAATCATGGAATGGTTGGGGTTGGGAGGGACCTTAAAGCTCATCTCATTCCACCCCCTGCCATAGCAGGGACACCTTCCACTATCCCAGGGTGCTCCAAACCCCATCCAACCTGGCCTTGGACACTTCCAGGGATCCAGGGGCAGCCACAGCTTCTCTGGGCACCCTGTGCCAGGGCCTCCTCACCCTCACAGGGAGGAATTCCTCCCCAGTATTCCATCTAACCCTGCTCTCTGGCAGTGGGAAGCCTTTCCCTGTGTTCTGTCACTCCAGGCTCTCATCCAAAGTCCCTTTCCAGCTCTCTAGTGGTGTTTTTTCTGCACATGGGCCACATCAAAGGGACCTTTCTTCACCAAACCAGGTTACCCAGCTCCCCAAAGTGTGGTGATACCTCACAGGACCATGGTGGAACTTTCCCTTAGCTCCAGGTCTTCCTGGAAACTTCTCTGTGAAGCAACAGAAGGAAAACCAGTGCCAAAATGTAAGCTGAGAAACCACCCAAATCTCTCTCTAATCTGTGGGCACAGCCCAGGTCTGCCACGGGATGGGAAATTTGTATCATCTGCCAACAAAAAGCAAATAGAAGGGAACTCCATTTTGCATCTTGCAGCATCTTCTGCTGGCTACTGGGATATATTTTTGTTTTAAGGTTGGTTGTGCTTCCTAGAGGGTAAAGCCTTGTTCCCTGCTCCCCTGTCCAGGGATTCCCATGCACTTTCTCCTCCCTTTCTGTCGGTTGCAGACTTTGTGATATTTACAGGGCACCCTGGGGACACGGCTTAGTGGTTGGACTCGAGCTTAGAGGACTTTCCCAACCTTAGTGATGATTCCGTGATCTCTTAGAAAATCCTGCCAATTTTACGCTCCGCACCCACTGCCCCTTTGCAGGGCTTGCCCAGAGCAGCAAACAGGGGATTATCCATCCCAGAATCTTCCTGAAGATCGGAGGCAGCCAGAGGAGGCCACCAGGAACGGCACGCTCCAGACGGCCCAGCTGCAATGCAGTGCAATCAGAGAGTGACTCCGTGGCACCCCGAGCACTCCACGGGCACTCTTCCCTTTCAAGGAGGGCGCTCCCTTGGAACAGAGCACTTGGCAGCAGATGAGTGGGGAATGAGATGGCTCTAATCCCGTAATTTAATTAGAGCTGTGTGGAACTGCCTAACCAAAAACCCATTTCCTGAGCAGGCTGCAGGGCTGGCAGCCGGGACCCTCCTGCTCCTGCTCTTCCACACTGCAGCACATTCCCGCCCCTGCTCTATCTCCTGCTTTCCCTTCCCCTGGGTTTTAGCCTGGGGCTGGGACTCCCCCCGGCTGTTCACCCTCACGTTTGTGAACACAGGACCAGCTGGAGTGGGCTGGGAAGGGCAGGAGCTCTGGTTTTATCCCACAGAGGTGGGAGGTGGCAGTGGAAATCTAAGCTCCAGATCTCCTGCCGTGTGGGAGAAGTTCCAGGCCTCCTTCTATTTTGCAACCGAGCAAAAAATGTTGGCCAGGTCAAGGCAAGGATCTTCTGAAGGAGGGTGCTGGACGGGGTCAGGTCCCATCCTGCCCTGACCAAAGGGTCCTGGCACCCCTTCTCACACCATCCCACGAGCAGGAATCTCCTTCAGGATGTCCCCAGCTGCTGGGGAGCACCAAACAGCCCTCTCTGATGATCACATGGAGCAGCTCCCGTATAAACTGCAGAACAAGCTGGGACAGCATGGCCTGGGCATCACTTTGGAGCACGATCAGACCTTCTTCCAACTGGCCTCAGTGCCCAGCTTCCCCTTCATGGCCTGTGCATGTCCATGAGGGTGGGGAGGCCCTGGCACAGGTTGCCCAGAGAAGCTGCCCCATCTCTGGAAGTGTCCGAGGCCAAGCTGGGAGGAGCTTGGAGCAACCTGGGATAGTGGAAGGTGTCCCTGCCCATGGGACAGGGTGGAACATGATGAGCTTTAAGGTCCTTTCCAACCCAAACTATGATGGAGCAAAAGGATCTGGGAATGAGGAACTAGCAGCCTGAGGGACCATTTGGTAAGGGCAGGAATGCATAATCCCATCCCTCCAAGAGGCATGATACCTCCTCCCTGTCTCAGGGAAAAGCTCATCCTGACCCAAAATCCACACGAGATCAGTTCAGCAGGAGCTTTTGGTCGGATTCTGGCTTGTTCCTGCCCCACACATTCCTGGGCCACGGCTCTCAGCACCCTCCTGGGGGCTCAGCCAGACTCAAAGCCTCCCCAGTGCAAACAAATTCCTGCACAGCAGCAAAATCCCAGCAGCAAAATGCCTGATTAACAATCGCTGGCTCCTCGCCACCCATCCACCAGGCCCAAGCTTGCAGCAGTAATTGGTGCCCCATTATGTTTTCCGGATGCTCCAAGGTGAAAGGGAGCTTTGTCCCGGAGCCCTGGGCCAGCCAGGGATGCCTCAAGCTGGCAAGCAGCTCCTCCTGCACAAAGTGCTGATGCTGGGATAAAGGCAGGGCTGGGCACCCCATTCTGCTCCTCAAAGCCTTGGCAGGAACTCCCAGCTCCAAGGGGAAGGGGGGAACGCTGGTATCTCACTAAACGTCCTGACCAGTGTCCCTGGTGATGCACTGGAGACACCCTCTGGAAATGCATCCATTATCCCAGTGCCACAGGAACGGCCCCAGGAGATGCCACCACCCCAGTGCCACAGAAACACCCCAGGAAATGTCACTATCCCAGTCCCACAGAAGCGTCCTCAGGCAAAGCCACTGTCCCAGTGCCACAGAAATGCCCCTGGGAGTTGTCACCATCCCAGTCCCACAGAAGTGTCCCCAGGAGATGTCACCAGCCCAGCGACACCAACAAATGCAGCTGCAGTCCCCCTCCCCTGGCACGGGAAGAGCCCCAGGACAGCAGGGATGGTGTTCCACAGCTGTGGCTCGGGGGCCAGGCTGCTGCAGGTCCCCAGCTGGTTGTCACCCCAGCTCTGAGGAAGCTTCCAACAGCCAAAGGAAACCCCCAGCGCTGGGGAATTTCCTACCTCTTCTTCTAAGCTGAAGGCAGCTGGAAAGCTGCACCAAGAGCAAAGATTTTGCTGCTGGACTCCCAACCTTTTCCTGATGCTGTTGTGCAGGATGAGATCTGTGGCCCAGCCTGGAGGGAGCATTTCTTTGTGGCTCCCTGAGGAATCACACACACACACAACGCTGCCTGGATGTGGTTGAACAGGGATTCCCCTGCTGCAGAGCCCACCTTTCACTCACCCGCAGCTGCGGGAGGGATTGGAGCCACTCCAGCATCTGAGATCTTCAGGGGAAGCAGAACAGGCAGGAAAAGACGCTGGAGGCCAGAGGGAGTTGGGAAATCTTGGCTGTTGGAACTGCTCCTGGTTTGCAAATGAAAACAGAAATAAAAGTTCATGAATCCAGGGTGCTCCTTTAGCTCAGGTGTGGTGGTGATGCTCTTGGGCTGTACCTGAACCTCCCTGTTTTCCACAGCCCAGCCCTGCCCCAGCCTGGAAAATCAGCACCAGGCACAGCCAGGCCCTGCTATTCCAGGGCAAAGCCTGAAAAAGAGCTGCTCTCGTGCCATCTCCCTGAATTTCCGGGTCCTCCTGAAGGACCATGACTGTTTATAGTGCATTTCCCCAAAGGATTGCCTTCCTTCTTTTTCAGATTATTTAGGCAAGGAGTAAATCGTGGTTTGCTAACCCAGGCAGGAGGAAATTGCTCTTATTTAGCCAAGGCTCTGAACCTCGGTGAATTCAGTGGCCTGATCTTGGGAAGCAAAGCAAGCCTGGCCAGTGCACCTGTAGGAAACCCCCTCGCTATGTTTTGACCCCACTGCTGGTTCCCAAGGAACTCCTGGGTGAGGAGAGGCTCCAAGGGTGGCCAGCTGCTCGAGCCAAACCCAGAGCTCACCCAGCTGCCCTGCAAAGCACCCGGCACGGCTCTTCCCAGCAGCTTCCTCTTCTGCAGGGAACCTGCGTGTGCAGCTACGCCCAGCAGACGCGGAGAGCTGCAACTTCCCTGTTCCAAAACCCCCCCAAGTTTCCCTTGCAAGCAAGTTTTGGTCCTATAAAATCATAGAATGGTGTGGGTTGGAAAGGAACTTAAAGATCATCCAGTCCCACCTCCTGCCATGGGCAGGGACACCTTCCACTGTCCCAGGCTGCTCCAAGCCCTGTCCAACCTGGCCTTGGACACTGCCAGGGATCCAGGGGCAGCCACAGCTTCTCTGGGCACCTGTGCCAGGGCCTCCCCACCCTCCCAGGGAGGAACAATTCCCTCCCAGCATCCCATCCATCCCTGCCCTGTGGCAGTGGGAAGCCATTCCCTCGGTCCTGTCCCTCCAGCCCTTGCCCCCAGTCCCTCTCCAGCTCTCCTGGAGCCCCTTTAGGCCCTGGAAGGGGCTCTGAGGTCTCCCTTGGAGCCTTCTCTTCTCCAGGTGAACACCCCCAGCTCTCCCAGCCGGGCTCCAGCTCTTAGAGCTGTACTGTAGGTAGCTCCACATCCTTCTGCTTCGACCCCAGGGCTGGAGGCAGCTCTGCAGGTGGGGTCTCACCTGAGCAGGGCAGAGGGGTAGAATTCCCCCCTCCGCTGCTGCCCACGCTTGTGGGATCAGCCCAGCACACGGGGACTTTCTGGGCTGCAAATGCACATGGCTGGGTCCTGCTGAGCTTCTCAACGAGTCCTTCCCCTCAGGGCTGCTCTCCATCCATTCCCCACCCAGCCTGTATTTCTGCTTCTCACTGAGCCGTGCAGCAGCAGGCTGTAAATTCCTTCTTCCTGCCGTGAAACAAGCAGCAGGAGTGAGAGGTGCAGGATTCCCCGCCAAATTCCCTGCATTTTGTCCCTTCTTCCCACTGGGAGCGCCAAGACAGGTGGAGAAGCACTGGGCCACCAGCCTGCTGGTGCTGGGATGTCCCTTTCCCGGAGACATCTCAATCCGGAGCATTCCTCCACGTGCAGTCCTCTCTCCAGGGAATGCAAGGTGAGGAGGGAGTTCAGGAGAGGTTACAGCACCAGCTGGGGACGGAGAAACTGAGATTTATTACCCTGCTCTGCTTCAGGCTTTGGATGAATCACAAGTGACTCAGCTGCTTTGAAAGCCAGGGCAGCTGGGTCTCCAAACAGCTGAGGTGACTTTGTGGCCCTCAGCGTTCTCTTCTGAGTGTTGTCCCCTGATGGTAACAGGGATGGAGCTGGGCTGGGAATTCAGGTTCATTTCCCAAGGGAAGAAATCCCTCCAGGAACCTGCAACAGATGGACTTGAGCTCATGGTCATTCCAGGATCCACGCCTGGGAAAGGCAAGCCTGCGAGCAAGCGGTGCCTTTGGAGCCTGCAGCACCTAATCATGAGGGAAGCTGAGGAGAAAGAGGAGGGGAAAAAAAAAACCCCACGAGGAAAACAAAGGACATTTCTGAGCAATGATTGGTTCACCGCAACTGCGTTGCCATCCAGCCTCCAAAAATTCTGGAACAATCCCACTCCTGTGTCGTCTCGTGTAGTTTCTGGAGCTAAACAGCTGCTTTTGGGAGGGATACTGCACTACCCTGCTCCAGCAGGAAACCAAAACAGGGGATTTATCCTGTCCTTTCCTGCAGGAGGGACAGTCCAGTGGTTTCTGGCAGCAGCGAGGAGGTGTGTGCACACCTCTTTGCGAAACCCGCAGGCTGGCAGGGAGGCCTGCCAGGAAAGGAACTCACAATCCCCTGGGATGCAGCAGGGAATGGAAAAGGTAAAATGGGGCGTCCAAGGAGGGGGAGATGCAGCTGTGGACGGACTAGAAGAACGTGGAGAAGGAGGAGGAAAAGGGAGGTCGTGAAGGGAGCGTGTCAGAACCAAGTAAGTGAGGCAGTGATGTGGTAATTAACCCATCTTTCCCAATGGAAAGGTGTTTCCAGCAGGAGGATTTCCTTCTGGCATCAATCAGGGACAGCACAAAGCATCCAGTGCTCCTAACCAGTGCTCCCAGTACAAGATGGGCCACTGAGGAAGGTGCTTGGGCAACTGAGCTCCAGCTCTCTGCCCTGCCAGAGCTTTCCTGCAGGAAGCTTTGTGGCCCCGAGGGAGGGGACGAGGGCAGGCAGCCAGCCCACCTCGTCAGGTGCCAGGGGGAGGAGCAACAATCCTGTCTGAACAAGAAACATTTGAGGGTTTCCAAACTTGCCTGGAAGATTTGGGAGGGCGTGCAGGGATATGATCACGTTCCAGGCTGCAGCAGCATGGCTAACCTGGTATCCATCTTCCTCCTTCAGCGGGTCTGACCTCAGGAGGGGCAGTGGCTGTGCCTGCTCACTCAGGATGACTAAAGAAAGGTCTGATCCAGCTTCTCCCAGCTCAGGATCAAACACACACCACGCTCCTCCTCCAAGGAAAGGGTAGGGGGGGTTAGATTGTGCCAGCTCCTCTTTGCCCAAATCAAGGGCAGTGACACCCTTGAAAAGTGAACAAATCACCTTGGTTTATAGCTGTGCAGAGAGGTTGATGTTTTTACCCGGAGTTTGGCCATCCCACGCCAGGAAGTTACACCACAGGGCTTCAAAAAGGGACTGGGAAGATGAAACTGCATCACCATTTAATGGGGTGGAGAGGGACAGGGATAGCCCTAAATTGGGCACAGGGAAATAGAGACCCCTTGATTTTCGATGTTCCTCTCACACCAAAAATTCCCTCCCTGAGCAGCTGAAAATGCTGTTTTTATAGGATAACACCAGAAAGTTGCTTCCTGCAGCTACAGGGTGCTCAGAAGTTGGGAAAGGTTTTTGAGCACTGGGTTTTCACAGCTCCCACCTTCACAAGCCACGTCTTAAATACAAACCAGCCAAGACCGAGGAGTTCTGGGCTGTTGGGTGACCTCCAGCACCCCTAGGCTGGGCTGGTCCCTGTGGGGAACTGCTGGAGATGACAATGCACTAAGGGAGCAAAAGAGTCCTGGTACATCTGGTCTGGGCAGTGTGCAGGCCAGGGCCAGCCTGGTGACAGGCAGCAAATTCCCACTCCAGAGCCTGCTTGGGAAAAGGAACTCGGGAAGAGCTTACATCAGACTGGGCCAGAAGTGTCTCCATGTGTGAGTGAAGGAAGAGCTCCTGGCTTGTGGCAGGAGACCAAGTGACTCAGTTGTGGTGGGTGGGGGCAATGAGAGAAGGGGATGTGGTCAGGGAGCAGGGCCATGAGTCACCAAGGAAGGGCATCTGCTGATAACAGCTGGATAAACTCGCGCAGAGACATCAGGTCTGCTCAGGAGAACATCACCCGAGCTGGAAGCCAAAAGCTGGAGGCAGCAATCCCCACAGCCAGAGGAATGGAGAGCTGTGAGAGCCTGGCACAGGCTTTTCCTGCTTGGCAGCTCAGCCGGGGTTCAGGATGAACGTTTTCCACCAGGTAACGCCATGGCCTTGCGTCCCCCATCCCGTGATTTCACCGTTCACCTCAGCTCAGAGGCAGCCTTATTCCCTGCTATATTCCTGCAACCTCACCTCCCCGAGAGGGACAGACAATTCCCTCCCATCCCACGAGGCACCAGGCCTGCAGACTCCTCTTTGGAGCAGTTTCCCACGGGAACGCTCTCGGGCAAGAGGCAGGAGCACGGCTGAGACGTGGGACAGCGCAAATCAATTTGCACTCTGCTACTGCCTCCTCTCCTCCGTCACCCTCAAAACCTCAGCTTTGAGCAGTCAGAGATCCCACTGAAGAAAATGAGGGAAAAGGAAAGGCACAAAGGGACCACCTTCAGCTTGTGGGAATGACACAGAGGGGGCAACCTGCGGGTCTAAAAAAACGCCCCTGGCGTCGATGCTGCAGCAGGTGAGGAACCTCAGGCAGGGATATGGGGCAACGTGTCCCCCAAGACACCGGGGATGAGAACTCATTGCCAAGTCCCTGGGACGCTGTGGGGCTTTGTGGAGCCTGGGAGGCCATGGGAAAGCACACGTTCCTGCTGGATCCTTTGCCACACGTTAGTCAGCACCGTGGAGAACACGTGCAGCCAGCGTGGGATCGTGTCTCCAGCTCCTAATCCCTGCTTCCCACCGGCGTCCAGCTCCCAGCTGCCCCTGCCCGTGGCTAAAATCCTCCTGCAAACCTCTCCTCTCCTCCCTGGGAGCTGACTAACGAGATGTGTCATGGTCACAAGGCTGCTCCTCTGCATCCATCACTGCTGTGGCACTTCCCCTTCAGCTGGGAAGTCGGAGAAGCAGTGTCCACGTGGCACAGGAGCAGTGGGGGAAGAGGTGCCTGGCTGAAAACAGCAGCTCTACCCCTCTGTGTCCTTGGGGACTCATCCACATGATCCCGGTGCTGTCCCACAGCTCTGCCACGTGCTGGACCCATCGCTGAGAGGGCACCAGATTAAACAAGGGATGTGCTCTCTGTTGCTCACAGTGCCAGGGAGAGGGATCCTCATGGGAAAGGGTGAGGATGAAGCCACGGAGACCATCTTTGGCACAGGAATTGGGGGGAGACCAAAATTCCTGAGCGTGGGGAAGCCACAATGCACCCAGCTCAGCCGGCAGAGCGTGGGGACATCGGTCAGCTTCCCTGCAGGGAAATGTCATCTCCCCACAATCCCGTGGCAAGGAGAAAGGCACCCATTGCCAGGAGATGGGCTTCAAAGCAAGCACAGTCTAGGAAGAGCTCAGGAAACTCAGCTTTCCCCGAATTCCTGTGCCTTGGCGCACAGTCTGAGCACATCTGTGCAGCTGTGTCATCCCAAGCACAGAACCCAGATGCTTCCATTGCCAGGAGGTTTCTTTCTCCTCCTGTGGCTCTGGAGGCTGGGACCTGAAGGGATAAACACGAGGCCTCCTAAAATTCATGACCTGCTGACTGTACAGGCACTTTATCCATCCAGGGCAGATTGCAACTCTTTTTTTTTTTTTTTTTTTTCCCCATGCCTTGCGTTAAACAAAGGAATAATCTGTGTCTTGGAGCAGTGCATCCTTTAGCTGGCTATCCCCAAGCACAGAAATCCCCCATTGGCTTCCAGAAGTTGCTAGTAAACGTTCTCCTAAGAAAAAAGCCTCCTTGCTGCTTTTGCCTCTCCCAGTGACTGAAGTTCTCAACCTAGAAGTGGCCATTGGCCACACAGACCCAGCTACATCCTCACCCTCCCATCTCAAACTGAATCACGGAATCACAGCATGGTTTGGCTTGGAAGGAACCTTAAAAATCACCCAGTGCCACCCCCTGGCATGGGCAGGGACACCCTCCACTATCCCAGGTTGCTCCAAGCCCTGTCCAGCCCTGCCTTGGACACTGCCAGGGATGGGGCAGCCACAACAATCTGGGCAAAGGAGGCTCAGTTACTCTGAAGAATAATCCCATTAAACACTACGCGCCAGGGGTGAATTATTTTATGTCAAGCCTGCATTTGCCAACATGTGCTGTAAATAAATATTTGATTAAGGTAATAACCCTGGTGCAAAAAAAGAGATTTACATTACCACCTTCGAGCTGAACACAATATCTGGTGCCTGCATGTTGCAAAAATTAGACCTTCTCTCCAACCACTCGGAAGCAACAGGAATCACAATTGTGCTTTGTGGGAAAGCCCACGGGGCAGAGGGAATTGCCAAGCACAGGTACACCCTTCCCAAGCACTGCTGGGAGTGCACTTCTCACCCCAAAGGCAAAGGGTGAGCAGTCCTGATCCAAAACCTCCTGCAGAGAGCAATCCCACCGGTGCAAGCATTACTCCTGGCACTGGGAGCACTGAGTTACGTGAATTAATTACTCCAGCATTAACCCAACTCCACAAAAACCAGTAGGATCATTTCCTTGCCTAGACAGCCTTAATGATGCTCCTGGGTGGCAAGCTGGGAATGGGGCAAACAGGGAGATGACAGGTTTGGAGAGGCTGGAGATGGAGCCAGCCGAGATGGTTGGAGGAGATGTCCGTGCTCGCGGGCAAGCGTGGGCACGGATGTCAGGCTGGCAAAGTGAAACCAGCAGGGTGCAATCACCTCCTCCTCGCCAGCCTCCAGCCTGCCCCAGGCATGCCCTTACACCAGGGCAGTGGTTTTCCTGGCTGGGAATGGCAGTGCCTCCGTGACATTGCTGATGGCCTGGTGGATTCCCATCCTGTGGCACGGTGTCCTAACACACTGACCTCTGCAAGGTGGGGGCACAACTGCACCCACAGGCAGCCTTCTAATTCCAGCATCCCACTGTTTGGCATCCCTTGGTGCTCCTCCACACCTCTTCCACTGGCAGCTTGCTCTCCCCGAGCTATTTGCTGGACAAGCTGTAACCAAAGCCTCGGAGGGAGGCAGCACAACTTCCCTCTCTGCTAAATCCATCTCGCAGGACTGCACTAGCAACATCCTCCTGTGCCTACAGCCATCCTGCAATTAGTTTCTACCCCACTTCCTCTTCCTGTGGCAATTCACATGGATGAGAGTCCAGCAGATGGGCCAAGTTTTATGAATAGGGATTGAAGAGATGCTGTTAACAGATAAAAGATGCAAGCACGCTACCTGCATTACATCATCTCCCACTGCTGCTTCCAACGGGCCCCAAGGTCGCTCCATCGTCCCTGTGGGACATCCAGGTCCTCTCCCCCATGCTCTCCACTGTCTCAGCTGCAGAAGTGATCCATATGCTCCTCCAGGTGAGCCCAGCTGATTAGGAAAGATATTAATGAAGTCAGTTCCAAACAAAATCCCTGGGCAGTTCTGTTCACCTCTGAACACATCCTGTTGTTCATCCTGTTGCCCACCCACCTGAAATTTTGGTAGAAATGCTCAGGTTTGCTCCCTTCATTGGAAAGAAAAGAAAAAAAAAAATCCCTGGGCAATAAAAGGCATTTTGGCTCCATCTGTTCAAGCTTGTGGTATCAGTAAGATGTTTATCGAGCTTTTCACTTGCTCAAAACAGTGTCATAACTCACCTTGACTAAAATCAGTTCTTCTGTCTAAGGAGGAGGTCAGAGGAGCCAAATCCAAGGGGTAGAGGCTCAAACTGGACATCAGTCCATGGCTTAGGCTGTGGGTGGCAGCACCTAATGTAGGAGCCAGCGATGCTGCTGCGTTTGGGCAAGAAAATTCCCCATTAACGAGCTTTTTGCTTTTTAAAGACGAGCATGAAGCTGGGTCTATAAATGGAAAATAAATTAATGGGCCCCATCCGGGCACAAACACCTGAAGATGCGTTCTTGTGTGAAGATCATCTCTGGCAGAGCCAACCTCACCCCGTCCAAATTAGAACAGGCCCAAAACTCAGCTAAAAGTCAAACCAAATCTGCCTCAGGCTGGCAGTCATGAGCAATAACATGGATTGCTGTTCCCAAGAGAAAACTAGCCCCGCCCTGCAAGGAAAGGGGAATTATGTGTTTCAGAGAGCAAAAAAACCAGGATCTTGAACTGTTGGGGAGTCAGCAGCGCTGCTGATTCGTGCCCAAAAATGTGTGGATGTGACACTTGGGGCCACGGTTTAGTGGTGGGTTGGGCAGTGCCGGGTTGGACTTCGTGGACTTAGAGGGCTTTTCCAACCTTAATGATTCCGTGATTGCCACAGAACAAGAATTCCTCACTCCGAACCCTCCAAGACTAAACGGTGACATCGAATAGGGGCATATTTAACCACAGATACAGTGATTAAAGCCCACAGGCATCGTCCAGAACGTGGCTGAGAAAGCTGCCAGGCACAAATCTGTGTGAGCCCACGGGGCCACTGCAGCCATCCCTTGGAAAAGGGCAGGGACAGGAGCGTGGCCGGGAGGTTTCAATCAAGAGCAAGCAGATGCAAGATGTCCTGAGAGAGAACTTCCCTGGAATGCATGGCGGGAAATGGATGCAGCATCTCAGAGGGGTCACAGCCCGCTCCTTCCTCAGGCACCACCTTCCTGACCCCTCACGGCTCTCAGCAGGAATTCCCGTTGGACGGAGGGATGATAACTCAGCACCTTGGAGGCAAAAAGAGAGCTGGTGACCCTTTGAAAATGCCTGTGATGCTTTTCAGGAGCTCCCTGGGGTGCCGTGCTCCTCGTGAGGGGCCGCAGACGAAGGACCAGGAGCGCTCTGTGCCTCGCACATCCCCCGGACAAACAGCACGTCCCACTGCTGTGATTCACTCACGCTCCCCGACCTGGGAAGGTGCGAGCGCTTGGGCGCCTTCCAAGCTCTGCCTATCTGTGCCTCGGCATCAGACCAGACTGGAAGTAATTTCTGGAGACGGGGAAGGAGTCGCTCCAGGCAAGTTTTGGTGCATTAAATGTCTGGTGAAGCCCTGTGAGAGACGGGAGCCAAATCAATTAGAAGTCGAGGCTTGATGCCCTTCTTTAGCTTTATGGGAATTTCCAACCAAGCTGCATGAGGAAAACTGTCTTCTTAGGAAGTGATACAGGAGTCACAGCTCCCAAATATTTGGAGGTGCCTCAGAGAGGAAGCAGCTCGTCCTGCTTTGTATGATGGTTTTGAAGATGAACACAGACTGCTCCAGCCTAAAGCAATGCCCAGACTAGGAGACACCATCCCGTAAAGATAAGACCCAGGAGGGCAATTCCAGCAGCACAATGCCAACCTTGGCAGCCTCTCCCTGGGGTTTGATGCAGAGGCCATTTGAGTTCAGGACACAGAGACTGCAGAGGTGACATATTACGAAGCACTCACCTCGTTTGGCATGGACTTCTGGAAGTGTTGAAACCCTCAGTCCCTCCCTGATCCCTTCCAGCACACAATTAAAGAATGGAAGGGAACCCACAGGCTCAGCAGCCGAAAAGGATAACCCAACTTTCCCTATCTATCTCCACGAAAACAGTCTCCACAAACTGCTTGGGATTAATCCAGCGATCTCAAGCCTCTGCCAGCTGTGGCTCTGGAGGCAGGTGAGGGTTGCAGTGGGTTTGCTGCCAGCACTTTGCTGCGCTCCCCCACTCAGCTCTGCAGCTTCAGGAGGTTGGACAGGTTCCCCCTGCTGTGACGGGAATGCCGAACAAGAGAGCTGCAGTGTCTCATCCCAAGCACAGCGTGGAGAGCACCGTGTGAGTGCCCTGTCTCTGCAAGGGCTGGGAACTGTGGGGTCTGGTCCTTGCAAGTGCATGGCAAAGGGACAGGTGACAGCAGGAAGGATGCAGCCATGAGAAAATTCAGTCTTGGTTGCCCATGTGGGAGAGCTCCTTTGGTTGCAGACTGAGCTGACACGAAACCCCAGCTCGGGACTGCAGGAGGCCTGAGGGATGGTGGAGTTCCAGAATGGTTTGGGTTGGGAGGAACTTTAAAGCCCATCTCATTCCACCTTGGGACACCTTCCAGTAGGCCAGGCTGCTCAGAGCCAGTGGTGGAGGCTACGAGAAATATCTCGTAGAATTTTCTCATAGAAATACCTCATGAGTTAAGCCCAAGCTGTTCCCTTTGGGAATCACCGAGGGCTGGCAGTGGGATTCCAGCAGCCAGGGACCTGGGACAGGGGGCTGTGACCTGTGCTCCTGCCACCAGCACCCACCACCTCCCAGCAAGTGGCTTTGACCTCCCGGGAGCCAAGTTTTTATCCCCATTTCCAGAAGAGCGGTTGCTATGGCAACAGAAATGGTTTGCATTTTTAAATGCTCCCTCAAGGACATCCATTAAGGAGGCTGACGATCGGCCCCAGCACTGGGTGAGCAGGTCTGGAGCAAGCCCAGGTGTCCATTCATGTAATGCACGGATATTCTGGAATTGAGGAGCCTCCTCTTCACACTCCCCCTGCAGAGAAGGCTGCATGCATGTGCATCATGGAAGAGAAGATCCAGGCAGGAAAACTCTGTTGATGGCAGCTTGGCACAGACAGGGAAAAACAACCACAGCGTCACAAAAAGAAAAAGGGAGGGGGGAAAAAAAAAAAAAAGGAAAAAATGCTTTTTCTCCAGAAGGTACTAAAATTGACTTCAGTGTTCTCATTTAAATGGACAAGGACGTTCAGGCAGCACTCGCCAAATTTCCTTCCCGAAAAAGACTTACAGAGAAAGTCCTCTGAGGGATAATTAACTGGCTGACAGACAGGAAACAAGGATAAAAATAAATGGAATATTTCCGCCATGGAGGGAGATTATCTGCGGGATCTCTTGCCATGATTGCACAGTGACTCGCAGAGCACAGAGCGACTCCCAGCCAGCCACTGGAGCATGGCTTTGGATGCCACCGCTGCAGAAGGGAGAGCTCCCAAAGCATGGAATCATCACGGAATGTTTGGGTTGGAAGGGACCTTAAAGCCCATCCAGTCCCACCCCCTGACACCTTCTGCTACCCCAGGTTGCTCCAAGCCCCATCCAACCTCCAAGGTGGAGCATCCTCTCCTTTTTTAAAAAAAAATTACTTATGGGACACTGTGATGGATGGGGAGAGGAAAAAAAAGGCGACAAGCAGCAGGTTTAAACCCAACATTTATGCTGCTAATTGCTTTTAAATTCCCAAAGTGTCCTGAACGTGTTTTGCTCAGGTGAGAATCGCTTCAACACGCACGGGATGAACGCACACAGCGCAGGGTGTCTGTGTGCCCATCCACACAAACTCCAGCTGGAATGGAGGACCTGCATCCCACCTGCCTGCCTCTCTCCGATGTTCGGGGATGCCTCCCACCCAGGCAGCTTTGGAATTTTCTCCTGGCTCTCAAACCAAGCTGAGCTGGTGCAGAGAGTCTCTGTGAAACCACGCCCTGCATACGTGGACCAGGGGGTCCTGCCAAGGGCTCGGTGGCTTTCTGTGCCACTGGCTGAGCCAGTGGTGGCTACAATAATTGCAGGGGAGCACGTGAACCTCAGCTGGACATGCAGCAGGAAAAGCACAGCTCAGGCACCAGGGTTTGCTCGAAGAGAGAACAAGTCCAACATAGGAAGGACATGGAGAGAGCCCAGAGGGAGCCATCGAGATGCTCCAAGGGTTGGAGCGCCTCTGCTCTGGAGCCAGGCTGGGAGAGCTGGGGGTGCTCACCTGGAGAAGGGAAGGCTCCAGGGAGAGCTCAGAGCCCCTTCCAGGGCCTAAAGGGGCTGCAGGAGAGCTGGAGAGGGACTGGGGACAAGGCATGGAGGGACAGGACACAGGGAATGGCTTTCCACTGCCAGAGGGCAGGGATGGATGGGATATTGGGCAGGAATTGCTCCCTGTGAGGGTGGTGAGGCCCTGGCACAGGGTGCCCAGAGCAGCTGTGCTTGCCCCTGGATCCGGGGAAGTGTCCAAGGCCGGGTTGGATGGGGCTTGGAGCAGCCTGGGACAGTGGAAGGTGTCCCTGCCCATGGCAGGGGGTGGAATGGGATGAGCTCTAAGCTCCCTTCCACCCCAAACCATTCTGGGATTCTGTGATCCCCAAGCCTGACTGTGGAAGAGGCCGGGTGGGAGCTGTGGTTTGGAGTTACGATCCTGCTGGCCATGTGCATTGAAGCATTGGGAATGTCCCCCAAAAACTGGTGGCTTGCTGGAGATGTTTTAAGTTGTTCACAGTTGTTTGTTTCCTACTGTTTCTCAGGCTTCCATGGTTTGAAAGCTTCCTTCTCGACCGGCAGCTGTGGTGACAAACCTTTTTTCAAAAAGACCCTTTTGAAAGGGCTAAAGCAGATAGTCTCTGCACTGAAGCGATTTCAGAGCTGAGATTTAAAACCCAAGCACACGGACAATGAGCTCTTGCCACGGACTGGCAGCTGTGCGGTTTGCTTCTGGAATGGGCCTGGTGTGGGGGAGAAGAAATCTTCCTCTACCAGTGAAATCTCGGGTGCTAGAAGTAAGCAAATTCCACCCTCCAGCCCCTCAACGATCCCCAGCCTCCAAACACACGTGTTTCTTGCTGCCCTGCTGCAAAGCTCCACATCTTCCCTCCTCCCACCCACCGGCTGTCTGTGCTGCAGCTCCCAGCCTTTTCCCCAGAGCCTGCTCAGCAAAGGATGCTCTTCCCCAAAAGAGCTTCCCACAAACACTCTCCTCTCTGCTGAGGAATGCTCTGACATGAAAGCTGCTGTTTTCCCAACCTCACAGAATCACTAAAGTTGGAAAAGCCCCCAAAGATCATCAAGCCCAGCCTAGCACTGCCAAATCCATGACTAAACCTTGCTCTGACTGTTGCCCATTTTTTTGCCTTTCATTCTCCATCTGCAAAGAGAGAAAGCACTGAAGCAAAAATTTTGCCAGCAAGTCAGTTTTCTGCCTGTGTTGGTAACCCCACACCAGAGATGTTAGTGGAGGTGAAAGGGTTAAGGCAGGCTGGGGACAAAAGCAATGGATTTACTAAATGAAGCAGAAAATCCTACTGTTTTCTTGCTGGAAAATATTTGCCTATTCTCCTCCCGACTTCTATCACAAGCCCTGCAGGAAATCAAACTGTTCAAATCTGGTTTTTCTGGTTACAGTGGTTTCTAACAGGTCCAAGCACTCTTTGGCCAGCAGCAACCTTTTCTTCTCCCTCTCTCCACACCTGGCATGGCAGCAGTTTAACACCCACCCCGATAAAGATTTTTTTCCTCCCCCTGCCCGATCCACCTCAGGTTTCCCACCCTTAGAAACGCCTGCAAGTGTGGTTGAGGCAGAGCAAACAACCAGAAAATATCCACGAGGAATTCCTGCGTTCCCCGTGGCTCATTTTCCCCGGCTGCTCTGAAACTGCCAACTCCTGCGGCCACCAAGTTCTCCCAGCTCTTGCTGGAGAAATGGGAAGTCCATTTCCAAGAAAAAGCAGCAGGATGCCTCGCTCCCCATGTGCTTCTTCTTCCCTTGCAAAAGGAGCCATATGGCAGTGCTTAACTGCGCTCACTGTGCTGGAATGACTTGGCCTTCTGGCTTTCTTCTCCAAGGCTGCCCAACTGTGCAATTGCCACCGAGCTGCCACCTGCCTGCCTGGCACGCGCTGTCCCCCCCCTCCCCGGGCTCCAAACTTCTGCAGGCAGCTTTGGAGGGCTGCAGCTCCTTTCCAACCTTGGATTTAGAGTGGTCTAGCTCGGTGTGACCGCCCGCAGCACCAGGGTGTGGTGTAGGCAGGTGTGCTCCCGCTGGTCCCCTCCAGGCCACAGCCTCCCCTTGGACACTTCCAGGGATCCAGGGGCAGCCACAGCTTCTCTGGGCACCCTGTGCCAGGGCCTCCCCACCCTCACAGGGAACAGTTCCTTCCCATAATTGCAGCAGGAAACTGAGGCACAAGGAAGCGAATAACCTGTGGTCAGCGTGAGGGATGATTTGAGCCCATCTCCAAGGACATGAAATGAGAAAGGCTCTGTAAACCAGCATTTGAGGCCAGCTCCTCCTCCTCCTCCTTTTCAGACCCCACCACACGAATTCTTGTGTTCCCTTTGGGTCAGGAAGCTTGGGAATGATTTTTCCCCTGCGTGGCATCTACCCTCTCCAAACGGAGTGAAATCCCAGGCAGAAAAGGCCAAAAGGAAAACCCGACAAACCTGATGATGAGTTTAGGGGAACGTCAACGTCTGGCGGTTCCGCATCACGTCATGTCACGCCTGATGCCACGTTCCAGCTCAAACCACGGGATGGACACCGTGCTCTCCTCTGCACCAGGAGCATGGCAGAGCAGCCACAGGGTTCCTGGCAGCCCTGGGTAGCAGCTGATGAAGCAGAAGCTGCTCTTCTCCTTTGGGTCACGTCCTGGAGTCGGGTGTGTTGAGAGGAGAGTGGTGGAGGACCAGCTTTGGCGCCTCTCCCAGTGGGATTCTTGGGGAGTCCTGTGCAGGGTCAGGAATTGGATTTGATGATCCTTGTGGGTTCCTTCCAGCTTTGGATATTCTGTGATTCTGTTCCCTCCAGCAGAGCCACGTGTGGAGCAGATAGATCCAAGAGGGATAGTCATAGACCTCAGGAGCTGGAAACAGCAGGAAAGGGGAGCCAGAAGTGCTCTGAAAATAAATTCAACCTCAGGAAACATCATAAGGGAAGCCAGGCAGGTGTTAAATCACAACAGCAGGTATCTGCCTTAAGATCTTGTACACAACAGTGTTAATGATAAAATGCAGGTTTCTGCTTCCCTACCAGAGAGAATAAATATTGGAGCCACTCACCATTACAGCCCAAGCAGGGAGCAGGGTCTGGGTGGGCTGGCAGGGGAAAGCTCAGATTTTACATGCGTGAGTTAAACACCAATAAAATTTCATATTAAAGGAAAAAATCACGTTCGGTGTTAAACTCAATACGGTCGGAAGGTGAGGCTCAGTTTGCTCCCAGGTGAGAAGATCCACGGTGGGTTTATCTGCAGCTTAAACAGATCACTTCACAAATTAATCCAGTTCCACTGTCCTGGGGTACCTGGGATTGCTGCACAGTGGCTGTGCCAGGCTGGGCCTGTCTGTGCTGCTGCCTCGGTGTCTGACACATCCTCCTGCTTTGGAGAGAAGGATGCGACTTGGGGGGACCAGGAACATGCACTGGGCAGCTCCAGCATAAAAAACTCCCTCTTCCCTAGGCTCTGCTCGTCCAGCTGCATTATCAGAGCCCATCACCCCTGCCCCAAGCTCACAGAGCTTGTGGGCACACGGTCAGACCACCCAAAGGGAAAGGAGGAGCCTCTCCCATGCGGGTGAAAACTACGCTCAGCCCTCTGGAGAGGTGGTGGCTCAGCAAAGCTCTGCAGGATCCCTGCCCGGCACTGAGCGTGCCACAGGATCAGGGGCTGCTTCACAGACAATGCAAGGAGAGCACCCATTAATTCGGCTCGCTTTGCACAAAGTCTTATTTTTAGAGCTCGCGAGCGGTGCCAGATTGGCAGCACTATAAATAGGAGACTTCTATTTATCCTACAGTCTCGGTGCTAAGTCAGTCTTACGACCTCAATAAATCCAGATTAGGTGCCCTCGAGGCTGTGCCACCACAGGAATAACATCTCCTCTGTGTTCAGACACAGCTGGGGGGGGCTGTGACACAAGCTGTCATTCAAACAAGACAGGGGATCCCACCTCCAGAGCTCTCAGTCCCATCTAAAAGGTGATTCCGTACCTTACGTTTTGGGGATTTGAGGGTTTGCCTCTCAGGACAGGCAGCACCACACTCTACACCCTGTGCCTGAATGATGGCCAGATGCTGCTCTGGGCAGGGTTCAGTCAGCTGAGGAAATTGTGGGGTCCTGGAACACATCAGCTGCACCCACGATGGCAAAACACCAGGGCTGGGAGTGAGAGCAGCCTGCTGTTCTGCAAAGGTGGGGGGAAAAGGGGGTACAGCAGGAAAAACAGTGAGGTTTGAATGAATAACTTACAGCCAACAGTAACGTGCTGCTTTTCTAACAAGCTGACTGTCAGTAACTATTAAAACACCAAATCAGAATCACGGAATGGTTGGGGTTGGAAGGGACCTTAAAGATCATCTTATTCCATGGGCAAGGACACCTTCCACTAGCCCAGGTTCTCCAAGCCTCATCCAACCTGGCCTTCCAGGGATCCAGGGGCAGCCACAGCTTCTCTGGGCCCCCTGTGCCAGGGCCTCCCCATCCTCTCAGGGAAGGATTACTTCCCATTATCCCATCTAACCCTGCCCTCTGGCAGTGGGAAGCCATTCCCCCTTGTCCTGTCACTCCAGACCCTTGTCCCAAGTCTCTCTCCAGCTCTCTTGGAACTCATTTAGGCCCTGGAAGGGGCTCTAAGATCTTCCCGGATTTCTAATAATTCTTCCCCTCTTAAAAAGAAACACCCTCTCCAATTGCCTTCCACTTGGTTATTTTTTTTTTTTTCCATTCAGTGAGTGGTTGCTTCATTTAATCTGTGGCATTATAATAATTATGGCATGACAAGCACTTCCTAGTGGTCACACACCTCCCTTTGAACTGGTCATGCTGGTCCCAGAGACGGGGAGTGCTCTTCCTGCAAAGCCCAAGCCTTTCAGGATGTCTGCTCCCAAAAATGCCACCTAACTCCTCATGCATCCACCTGAGCCCATGCTGCCCTGCAAACCCCAGGCATGCTGCGTGCCTCGAGGCTGACTGGTCTTCCTCTAGCCTCTCAGGCAAGGAAGGGCAAGGGGAGCAGGGTGGAAGCCTCCAGTTACCCTGGAATTACCTACATGGGAACCAGCCTGTCCGGCTGCTTTGGTCTCTGCCGGGAGCCCGGGGAGCAAACGCAGTGGGAAGCGGAGCGTGTCAAAGAGCAGAGGAATCCCAGCAGCTGCAGGGTTCTGCTGTTTTCATCCTCTGGGAGACTCTTACAGTTTCCAAAGCTGGAAGCCTGCACCAGGACGAGCTGCTTGGCCCAGGCACAGCACTTTGTCTGCTCAGCTGCTCGGCAGCAGGAGGAACGTGCTGGTTTGGGGTGAGCCCAGCTGCCCGCGAGAGCTTGATTCTTCTCCTCACCTGACCTAGAATAGGGGCTGGAAGGAGGGCAGAGCCCCCCAAAAGCATGAAAAGATGACTGTAGAAATGAACAATCTTATCAACTTCATAATATCATCAAATGGGTTGGGTTGGAAGGGACTTAAAGCCCATCCCACCCCTGCCATGGCAGGGACACCTTCCACCATCCCAGGCTGCTCCGAGCCCCATCCAACCTGGCCTTGGACACTGCCAGGGACCCAGGGGCAGCCACAGCTTCTCTGGGCACCCTGTGCCAGGGCCTCCCCACCCTCCCAGAGAAGAATTTCTTCCCAAAATCCCACCCAACCCTGCCGTCTGTCAACCCTTCCAAGCCTGGGTCTGGAATGGCTGCTGGAGAGTCTNAGTCTATAATAAAAGAAAGAAAAATAAAGAAAAAAGTTTAAAAATGAGAAAAAGCAGCCTTCAGATGCTTTCTGAAAAATAAAAAAAAAATAAAATAAAAAGGAATTTTGTCGAAATGTCTATTTTGGGATTAAAATCTTCCGTCTTTTCAGGACAGAGGGGATATTGTGCTGAATAAGGCAGTGGTTGGGAGGGTGAGGCTCCCATCCAAGCCACCCCAGCTCTCATCCCCCCTTCCCAGAGGCATGGAAGCACTCTGGTACCCCAGCGAGTGTGAGCAAACCAAGCTCAGCAAGAACAGCCCTNCCCTTCCAAGCCTGGGTCTGGAATGGCTGCTGGAGAGTCTGGAGGTTTGGACTGTATTTTGTGGGCAGGGGAATGGAAGCAAAATGCAAAGTGAGACAGGTTGCAAAGGAGAAGGAAATAAAATTTTTTAAAAGTAATATNCCCTTCCCAGAGGCATGGAAGCACTCTGGTACCCCAGCGAGTGTGAGCAAACCAAGCTCAGCAAGAACAGCCCTGTGGCTACAGCGCCATCGAGCCCGAGGGACAGCACAGGCTGTGACACGCAGCGCCTCCGCGCTTCCCGCTTGGAAAGGGAAGCGGAATAAAGAGCTGAAGCCACCCAAATAAAGCTATTAATGGTTTGGCAGGAGGGTGGGGTGTCCTGGGGCTTGTTAGCACCCCCACCTGGTCTCTGTCATCACTGGCTGCCCTTCCAGCACAGATCCAACTCCCAGGGACACGCTGGCTCCTGTTTGTGCCTTGGACCTCCCAGCCCTGGCATCCTCTGCCTGCACACAGGTCTCCTCCTGTTTGCTCCTGGCGTGAAGAACTCCTCACCAGAGGATGTGGAGGAAACACTTGAGCTCATTTTCCATGAATTCTGCCTGAGTGGAAGCAACTTGAGCCTGGAGAGATCTCCTGGATCCCAGCTCCTGATGGCACACTCCGCTC
>VZTF01006413.1:47145-87073 GCA_013397755.1 Cnemophilus loriae
AAAAAAAAATCCATGGAGCAAATTCTATTCTCGACCTCAGACCTGCTCCCCAGCTGGGGTAAGCCAGTGTTCAACCAGTATGAAGCAGTTGAGTCCATTTATGCCTCGTTCAGTGGGAAGACAACCCCTTCCCAGACCTGTGTTTCCTGCACAACCGCCACGCGCTGGGCACGGGAAGAAAAGATTGGAAGAGGATCCCGTCCCACCTCATCCCACGGAGCCTTGAGGGCATCCCAGGACTGTCCCCACCCCAGTGCTGAGGCAGCTCCCGCCAACCACGAGGTGTAACGTGACATTGAGTTCAGCGCAGAAGGAACACCGGATCCATCTTGGCTTTCTCATTTCAAATCCTTGGAGATGGGCTCGAGTCATCCCTCACGCTGACCACAGGTTATTTGCTTCCTCGTGCCTCAGTTTCCTGCCACAATTATGGGAAGGAATTGTTCCCTGTGAGGGTGGGGAGGCCCTGGCACAGGGTGCCCAGAGAAGCTGTGGCTGCCCCGGATCCCTGGCAGTGTCCAAGGCCAGGTTGGATGGGGCTTGGAGCAGCCTGGGATAATGGAAGGTGTTTCATGGCAGGGGGGTGGAACTGGATGATCTTTAGGGTCCCTTCCAACCCAAACCATTCCAGGATTCCATCCTGACTGGGCCCAGAGGAAAGGGCTACCCGGATGTGCTGGTTTTGGGCCCCCCAGCTCCATCCTTGTCCCTGTCAGGAGCAGCAGTTTGGTGCCACTAAATTGAAGCAGCCCCTGAGCTGTGCAGTTTATGAATTTCTAGATCATTAAGCCTTCTCCTAGCGACAGTGTTTAAAAGCCATGATGACGTTTCGTTCCTTTCCCCCCCTCCACTGTTTGGCTCTTGAAAATTAAAATATAAGCTTTGTAAATCTCACCGAGAAGAGGGAACTGTCACTTCAGCTTTTGAAGAAAAGCCAGCAAAGAAACAAAATTCCTCTTTTGGCAGAGGAGGAAAAAAAAAAAAAATCCATTATTAAAGGCTTAGAGACAAAGGCTCTCGACACAATTAAAGGCAAACCTAAGCCTTTGAAAGCAGAGGGCATGACACTGGAATACACACAAGAGGCAGAGATGAAAGCCTCCATTGTGGGGCTGCTGAAAAAGTTAAAAAAATAAAAAGAGGAGAGTTTCAATGGATGCATTTGCCTAAACCAAAGTGGATGAGAAGCTTCCTACAGAAGGGCTGGAGTCTTCCCATGTGTTTACACAATGCCAAGAGCCGCTGGGCTCAGTCTTAATTAGGATGCTGGGGCACTACTGGAATAACTTGGGGAGCGAGGGTCACAACGTTCATTAAGCGGAAAGAAAACAAGGGCTCCGATATTTTCTGTGGGAAACTTTCCACCTGGGAAACCTAATCTTCCTTTCCAGCCCGCTAAGCTGAGGCGGAAAATGTTCTGGTTCGGCGTTGTCAAGGCGCTTGTCTCGCGGGAGAGCCGGCTGGGGACACGGTGCTGCTCTCCGGGCACGCGGGTGACTCTCGGCCCAGCAGCGGTGGGAAGACGTGGCCACCTCTGGAAGACACTGAGCTTTCCTGGCTCGTGCAGCCTCTAAACCGTGAGCACCAGATCCAAGGAAAACCGATGTCCAGGACGACAGAAAAGTTGTTGGAGTGCTTTGCTCCAAAACCTACCCCTCGTTCTCGACCCCAGCAGCCCCACAAGCCAAACGCTCACCGTGAGATGCTCCCAACCACCATGGAAATGTCCAAGACCCCTCGCTGCCACTTGTCAAACCCTGCGCTGCTAAGAGACCACCAGCACCACTCCATAAAATCAGGGATTTGCCATCCACCCTCTGCTGGCACTGCCCAAAGCCAGGGTGGCCTGACCTTACACGGCCGCACCACGCTGGGGAGATGATGTTTCTGCTGCCCTAAACTCTGACTCCTCCCTGAGAGGCTCAGATGGCTTTAAAGGAGAGCAGCTCCCTCTTTGCTGTGGATCACACGGGCTACAGCAGCTCACGTGTCTCTGGAAGGGGATGCTCCAGTGGTGGCTGGTTTTCCCCACCTGGTGTGTTAACATAGGCATTTTATTAATGCTGGGTTTAATCCAGGGCTCTGCAGGGAAGGCAGGAATTACTTCTGTCCAAACTCAGCAGCATTTTTGGGAGGTTGCAGGGGGAGGCTGTGTGGTAAGGACAGTGCACAGGCTCCCAGGAAGGTCCATCACTACAGATACCTGGCTTTTTAACCCCAATTCTCCTCTCCACTGAAGTTCCTGGGATAGCTGAGCCTGTTTTGAGATGACTTGGGTGAAGGCCAGAGCCATGCCAGGCACGCTTACATCCTGCTTACAGCTAATTCACTGTCCTCCACTCTGAAAATCAAAGCGAGGTCCAGGGATGGGTTTAGATTCCTCTTTTTTTGTGTGTTTTCCATTGGTTGGTTTCGTCACCAAGGAGACCGAATTCCTACACTCGCTGTTTTAGACGTTTCGCCGGAACATAAATCCCGGCTCCTGTGCCAATGGCCATCACGGCACAATTACATAAGGAACGTGTTGTGTGCTGAGCTGGAGCTTTGCTCGCTCTACCTGTGATCTGCCGGGCTTTTATGGCCATCCAAAGGGGAAAACGACATCCTCCGGGTCTGCTCCCAGCCCAAATCCCTCCTGGCACCGTGGGCCAGAGTCACCTCAAATCACTCGCCTCGTATCCACGTAGAAAATCCTGCACGAAACACAACAGGGCATCAGGGAAAGGAAAATAATTCCTGGTGTGCCCCTGCAACAGCAGCTGAGGCATGAATTCAGAAAATACCACTGCTGCCAGGCCATTTCCTGTCCTCAGTGAGCAGCAGTGCCTCGTTCTGTGCCCTAATCCTGGATGATTTTTGTTCCTCCCCCCCTCTCAACCCCAACTCCTAAGCGTGAGATCAGTTTTCAAAGCACTGCGCAGCAGCACCATTGGATGGTGTTAATGGCAATTCAGCGCCCGGGATGCCTTTCAGAGGGCAGGACTTGCCGAGTTCATCCCGAGTCCCCCAGGACACAGACTGTCTCATGTTGTTTGCCTGACGCCTGTCACACTGGCCTCCATCTCCGTGGCAATCCAGAAAATCCAGCACCTGACCGGAAAATGGGAGGCAGAGCTGCGAGGAGGGCGAGGCGATGTCCGCTGCAGGGTGTCGGGCCAGGAGATAAATGGGATGTTTGCCGTGGGTCAGAGATGCCATCGGGGCTCTCAGGGCTGTGAAACCTCAACACGAACCCACGGCGGGGCACTTTATATAAATAGTTACCTAATGAGGTGTCTTCCCAGATCTGCATCACGGGGAACTGATCCGCAGGAGAGGCGGCTCCAGTAACACATCAGGGAAGATGTGCCAGGAGGAATTTGTGATCCTGAGTGCTGGAGGTTTCGGAGGTGGAGGTGTTGCCTCCCTGAGCAGCCCAAAAGAGAAAGCCAGCGAGCTGTTGTGCTTTGCAGCAGAGAGATCCCCCCCATACCCTGCTCAGCGTCTCTGCATTTGACCTCCTAACCTCCCAAAATGCAGCCCAAACACATCTGGTCTTCAGGGCTGGCTTTTTACATCAGCCCCTATTCTGTCCTCTTCTAGAATCAGCAACAAAACCCTTTCTTGAAGCAACAGCTGGTTTCCATGATCTTATTTTCAAGCCAGCTCCTTAACAGATCCCTTCCCCTCCACGCCCCCCTCCCAGTTTTAGCTGTGTTACTGCTCCATCTGGTCCCTCCGTGCTTGGAGGAATGCCAATACCTCCTAGGAAAGGAGAAAAAAAAAAAACTCCTCTTCAGTTTGGGATTGCTGGGAAAACGTGAGCAGGCCATGGCGATGTCTGTGTCCCTTTTCAGTGCCGACTCTGGACCATCCCAGGAGGCTTCCAGCAGCTCTGAGCCTGCGTCTGCTGCCAAGTGAAGGTGGTGTCCAGTCCCCTGGGCATCTCCACGTACCCCTTGGGCCAGTCTGAGGTACAGAGAGAGAAGCTGAGTGGGTGACACTGCATGGGAAACCATTCCACTGGGGTTTTAACCTGTTTGCAGAGCTCAGGCTTTCCTTTCCTTCTGCCCTTCTCCCCCCCAAAAAAAATGAAGTGCAGCAACTTCCACAGATGCTGGTGAGGGTAGAGGGAAGTCCTGAAGCACTTCTCCGTAATCCGGGAGACTGTGGCACCATTTGTCACCTGTTGAACAGAAACCTGCCGCACCAGCTCTGCTTTCCTGCTCCATCCTGCTCCTGAGTCAAGCAGCAGCACAAATTTTTTTAGGATTGGTGAGAGGGAATACGTAGTTTCTGGCTTGGAAAAGACCTCCAAGCATCCTGGAAAACATCAGGAAGCCCAGTCCAGGATGAAGTAAAGGCTCTGGGGCACTTCCTATTGTTGCTGGTGCATGTGAGGAAAAGTTCCTTTGTTTTTAGGACAATAGCTTCCTTGCCTCCAGGGATCCTGGTTCGAGCTCCTTTCTTGCCCGTGTTACAGCTCAGGAATAAAAAACAAAGAAGGAATTGAGGAAAGCAAGTCCAGGCAACCCCAGGAAAGGGTGGGTTTGTGCTCCCCTGAGCACGGGCTTTGTTAGGGCAGCCAGGGAGGTGTGAGATTATGGCAAAGGGGATGTTCCCTGCTGGTAGCAGCCACCTCTTCCCCTGCCGGGCAGGAAGCCAGTGGCAGAGACCCCTAGGGTGGCCATGGCTGGGCTGGTCACGGGCTCCAGGCTAGTGAGACCCATAAGAGACAGGGCTGTAAAACCTCCAGGGCTCAGGGCCATCCGGGCGAGCTGCAGCCCCAAAAGCAGGGTGAGCCAGCTCAGTTTGCCTCTCTGCCAGCGGGGCTGTCTGCATCCAGCTCCTGTCCTCGGCTGCCTAACGCGAGGAGACAGCAAAGACACTCACACTGACAGGCGTCCTCCTGGGAGCGTGGCTGTGCCTGCCAGGGAAGTGTCTCCACAGTGGCTGAGCACTTCCAAGCTCTGGGAAGGGAGTGATGCCCAGGCAGGGGAGGAGGCAGCTGGTTCACGCCACGCTGACTTGCCAGGAGAGCGAGTTCCCCGTTTAAATCAGCACAGCCCAGAGAGGTCTCAGGTGGAGAAGGGAGCCCAGGTACTTCCAAGGACCAGCAGAGCTGGGAAAGGACTGTCCTGTGCTTAGAAACTCATCGTGACACAAGTTACGCTCTTCTTTTAAGCCAATAAAGAATCATGGAATTGTTAGGGTTGGAAAAGACCTCCAAGATCATCGAGTCCAACCGTTCCCCCAGCACTGCCAAGGCCACCACAAAACCACATCCCCATAGCAACAGCCAAGTGCCTTTTGAGCACCTCCAGGGATGGAGACTCCACTACCACCCTGGGCAGTCCCTTCCAAGGCCTGACCACTCTTTCCATGAAGAAATTCTTCCTGATGCCCAATCTAAACCTCTCCTGGCTCAAACTTGAGGCAGTTCCCTCTCATCCTGTCCCTGTTCCCTGGGAGCAGAGCCCAACCACCCCACTCCTGTCAGGGAGTTGTGCAGAGCCAGAAGGTCCCACCTGAGCCTCCTTTTCTCCAGGCTCCAGCTCCTCCAAAACCTCCTAACCCTGGCCCATAATGCACACATTTTTAGATCCACTTTAAAGGGATTCTGGACCAAGCTCAGCCCTCAGCAGGGCCTGAGATCCCTACTGCCTCCCCACCCTGGCAGTAAGGACATTCCCGGAACTCCAGGCCTGGTTTTGCTCTTTCAGCTTCTGGACATGAAACCAGGTTTTGGAAGGCAATTCAAAACCTTTTTCCTATTAGGAAAGATGAATAGCCCAGAAAAAGCTTTTTTTGAGTGATATCCATCCCAGTTTTGTAAAGTGAGGGGCACAAATCCTTAAACAGAGTCAACAGTGAGGATGCCATGGCTTGGGAAGGTCCTGCTGAAGGGAGCAGAGAGGTTCCTACCTCCTTCCACAAGCCTTGGAGCAGGGAATAAGTTAACAGCCCTCCGCACCACCGATAGTTGTTTGTGAGGAATCAGTCCATCAACCAATCAATCCATCAAAAATAATTAGATGTTAGGAAAGCTTTAGTTCGGCTGCTTTTCTCCAACGGAGAGGAAAAATTTGGGACTCCCAAACCCTTCAGTGCCACCATCCCAGCTTAGCTGAGCTCGAGGCACAAGTTACACGTGGTCAACCACAGCAATCCTGAGCTGGAAAGGACCAACAAGGATCAAGTCCACCCCAACAATCCCACCTGTGCATCCCTGAGAGCATTGTCCAAATGCTCCTGGAGTTCTGGCAGCCTTGGGACTGTGACCATTCCTTGAGGAGCCTGTTCTAGGTGCAAGAAAGCAGCTCCAATCTTGTTTGCAAGACTTCCAAGCAGCAACCTCAGCCAGGGAAACCCTTGCCGTGCCTTCTGCTGCTCAGCTGTGCGAGGCAGAGCGTCCCTTCCCTTTGAACCGCCGCCGCGCGTCCCTTCTGCTCCGCAGGGCACGTCGATGGATTGGCCTGGATGTGCCACGCAGCAAGGCGAGAGGCAGACCCCAGCACGTGGAGCAGGGGAGGAATCCTTTCCTCTCCACAGGACCTGCATCTGGGTTTCATCGAGCTCGTGGCAGGCCGTTCCCAGAAAAGCTGAAACCCGGAGCGAGCTCCCAGCTGATTAACAACACGGGTCTCGAGGGATCGATTTATGTGGGGGGATTCACGGGGTTCAACAAGCCTTGCTCAGCCAGCTCATGATTAAAGGAGGTAACAGCCTGGAAAATACCTGGGGGGCTAAAAAATCCCATGGCCCAGCGCTGTGGGGCTGTCCAGAGGTTGACCTGGAGGTCTGGAGATGAGGAAATGGAGACAACGAGCATGAGGCTTGGCCTCACTGAAGATGTTGTTGCAGCAGCAGAGGGTGACACAAGGGGACGACCAAGAAGGGGGACCCACTGTACAGCCCCAAAGGGGCTGTGTAGCTGCATGAAGCCATCAGGATGGGTTGGAAAGGCTGCCCTTCCCACAGGACAGCCAGAACCAGGGCTGTCATCCAGCTGTGGGTCAGAGCACAGGCCTCAGGCTCTCCTGGCTTTTCTCCCAGCACAGCTGGCCAGCTGCAGATGGGCACTGCCTGCTCCAGCATCCATGGGCATCAGTGAGGATTGAGAGATCCCAGCAGCTGCACGGGGCTCCCTCGCCCCGGCAACTGATGCAATTTGCAGAGTGATTCAGCAGGGTATCGATTTAACTCTCTGCAGATGAATGACCTCTCTCTCTGGGCCACGCTTTTTAATGCGGGGCTTCAGTCTTCTGCATTAATGTTTTAATAGATTTACAGTGGAGCCGCTTCACCTCAGCAGGGAGAGGGAGGGAAGGAGGGAGGGAGGTGAGGGCAGGGATGCGGAGAATCAGGAGGTGAAGCACCGGCTGGGAGGTTTGGGATTTCTGCAAGCAGGCCATGAAATGAAGGTTTTTCAGTATAAAGAGGTTCCTACTGCTCTTAATTCACATTAGCACTGCACCAAGAGCAACGCGCTTGGCTGGAGTCTCCAGCCTGCAGCTCCAAGGAGGGTGAGGGATCAATCATGGCAGCACTTGGGTTGGAAAAGCCCTCCAAGGTCATCGAGTCCAGCCATGCCCCCAGCACTGCCAAGCCCACCACCAACCCACATCCCCAAGCGCCACACCTACACGGCTTTTAAATCCCTCCAGGGATGGGGACTCCACCATTGCTCTGGACAGCTGTGCCAGGGCTGGACAACCCTTTCCATGAAGAAATCTTTCCTGAAATCCAATCTAAACCTAAAGAAGAGCTGGACTGTGGAAGTGGGCACGGGTTAGGTGAGGAGCACACCTCATCCTAAAGTCCTCTGCTGTCATTCAGCAGCATGAAAACTCCTGGCAGAGGGGCTTCTCCATGGTTGCAGAGCACATTTTCCCTCCCAAATATTTTTTTTTCCCATTTTTCCCTGTACAAAGCAAGCAGCACACAAACCACAAGCCAAGACCTAAGGCTGTTCCCAGCCATCACAGCCTGGGAGGAATCCAGGCTGATTTACCCCAGCTGGGAGGAGGCATCTCCAAACTGGGGGTATTTCATCACCACGTGGCTACTGTGACAGCTTGAAACGGGATCCTGCGGCACGAGGGATCATCTGTATCCCAAATCCAAACGTCCTGTGTCACCCCCTGCACCAGAAACCAACTGCTTTTGGCTGTGAGCTTTGAGAAGGGGAATGCCTGCACTCTGCAAGGAGCAGCCATCAGTAGGATAACGCGTGGAAACGGTGTCAGCCCAAGCCCCCAGTTCTGCCTCTCTTCGTCTCCAGAATGCCACCCTTACACAGAATTACTCCTCCAGCAAGTCCACTCTTCACACAAAAATGAAAAGTTTGGGGTTTCCAGTCTGTTCCTGAGCAGCCTTCATCACCTCTGCACAGTGGAAGGAAATCCAAGCTGCTCTTTTTTCCCCACGAAGTGGTAATATGCCACCAAATCCAGATGCAACTGAGACATTACAGTATAATAAACTTAATTTTTCAACACAGCTGCTGCTACACCCCCTGCAAATCTGGCCTTCGAGTGAACGAGCTTTGCTGGAAAATTTAGGCAGGAATTCCATGGCTGCAGAGGCTCCAGTCATCTTTGAAGGATGAGCTCGTCCCAACCCTTTTCTTACAATGAACTGAAAATGTTTTCTTGCATCCAGGACAAAACTACAGCATCCCACCTCTATCCCACTATCCTAAACAAACCTCAAAGTTCAACAGAGAGCTTTGATAACAAATGAAAAACCAAACCCACCCTAAAAACCCAAAGGGAGAGTTAGAAACAGCACCTAGTGCTGCTTGGAGTTACCCAGACAGGTTTAAGCACCAGCAATTTCACCCCTTTTTCAAGGCTGGTGATGAAGAACCCCTCCCACCCCACCAGGTAAAACACTTCCACCACACAATAGTCCCGAATCCACATCGCCAGAAGGGCTGCATTTGCTCAGAGATTTCCAGGAAATGAGTCAATCAGCAGAGGAGAAACACCGCATTGAAAAAGAGAATGGGAATTTAAAGGGATTCTTTTCAAGTTAACCAACAGAGCCGTCTGAGATGCAGAAGCCGCCGAATTTGCCCTTAGGCTGTAGGGAATGAGTCATTTTCTTTTCTCTCTCGGTATAAATGTCATTCCTCAGTGACTTCACCTGTTTCTCTGCCTTGCTGGGAGACAATGTCGGGCGCTGCTTAAAGGTTTTTAATGCAGGTTGCTGGTTACCCAGCCGGGTGTTTATTATAGGATTTTTCTCTTTTTCCTGGGGCTGGAAGCAGAGGGGCACTGAGGAGGGTCTTCTCTGCTGTTTTGGCTGGCTCAGCCAGGGATGGGAGGAATGTGGGGGGACCTTGGAGTCTGGTCTGCAGAGCAGATGGCTCCAGCTCCGAACTAAAGTGCTGCCTGTATCTAAGCACAACTTAATCCCTGCCCACAACTCCACATTTTCGAGAAATGAATAACAGAAGGACACTTCTTCTACCCAAAGATCTCAAAGGGAGTCTGAACCCTGGGAAATAAATCAGCCAGGAAAGGGAGCTGAGCCACAGCAGCAAAGTTAGGAGACCCTAACCCTGACACAGGCAGGTCCCACACAACAACCCAGGACTTGACAATCCCCCAAAATGGTTTAGATGCCTGCATGTCCCATTTAGCCCAAGCAGTAACCCAGTAACGTAGAAGACTCTTTCCAACCAAGCTCCAGGGACTGAGTGGAGCCTGCCTCCAGCAGGAATATGTGCACCGTGAAGATGCTCCAAGGCCTGGAGCCCTTCTGCTCTGAAGAGAGACTAGGAGAGCTGGGGGAGAAGAGAAGGCTCCAAAGAAGACCTTAGAGCCCATTCCAGTGCCTAAAAGGGGTGCAGGAGAGCTGGAGAGGGACTGGGGACAAGGGCCTGGAGTGACAGGACAAGGGCCTGGAGTGACAGGACAAGGGGGAACAACTTCAAACTGCCAGAGGGCAGGGATGGATGGGATATTGGGAAGGAATTGTTCCCTGTGAGGGTGCTGAGGCCCTGCACAGGTTGCCCAGAGAAGCTGTGGATTCCTCACCCCTGGAAGTGATCCAGGCCAGGTTGGACAGGGCTTGGAGCAACCTAGGATAGTGGAAGGGGTCCCTGCCCATGGCAGGCGGCTGGAATGAGATGATGATATTTTGGGTTCCTTCCAAGCCAAGTGTCTCAGCTGCAGAAGGAAAGCACAGCACAAACCATTACAGGATGGCACCTCTGCTCTCAGCTCTGCTGCTGGGGCACAGCTGTGGACTGGGATAAAAGGCGGGCACCTAAAACTTCACAGGAATCTAGGAAGATAGAGAAAATTGGTCCATGAGATCTCCTGCCAGCCTGTGTCACCAAGCTCCCACTGCCGAATGCGCACATCCCAGCAGGAAAGTGGAAGAGAAGCTTTTGGAGCAATGAAATAAAAATTCCCCTCTCTTTCTGAAGCCTGCCCTGCTTCATCTGCACTGATGGCAGCATTTGCATTCAGGCTGCCATCTGAAGCTTTGTCCTGCTGTCTTCCCACAGTGGCGCCACAGGAGCAAGACCCAGCAGCACAGAGAGGCACTCTGCTGTCCCTGCCTCCCTCATGCCCAGGAGCACAGGCCTCACACCCCTTCCCTGGAAGCCTTTTTTAGGGAAGCTGTTAAACCAGGCTTTACGCTGGCTCCTGCCCTTGCACCATCCCAAATAACTTCTAACGAGGGTCGAGTAGCAGGAAGGATGGAGTTGATCAGCCTCCGAGGAGCTCTGAGGCATTCACAGAGGTGCAGAGCCCAGCTCTGGGTACTTCACAGGATCCTCCGTGGCTGAGGGAAATCTTTGCCTGTGCCTTGGCTTCCAGCAGGCTGAGCAACACAAGAAGCTGCTCTGCAAAATACATGCGTAATCCTGGGGAGTTTTTTCTTCCAGCTGACTTTTAATGAGATGTGGCCTCCCTCCCCACCAAGCTCCCCTTTAGATTAACTTTGTTCCCTGCCTGGCGGGTTGAATCCCCACCAAAACACATCTCAGAAGCTGCAAAGCAAAGGGAAAAAACGCATCTTCCCCTCTGGGGCAGCAGCACGGCACAGAGGCAGCTGCACCCTGCACTGCGGGGACATGCTGGGCACCTAATTGCACACACACATTCCCACTAATTCATCCCCTAATTCATCCCACGTGCGCCCCAGCGCAGAGCCAGCCCAGCCCGGGCTTTGATGCATCCGCCTGCCCGAGGAAGCGGAGCAGATGTGGAGTTATCAGCTCCACGAGGCCTCCAGGCAGCCAGGGGAGACAAGTTGCCTTTGGCTGAGGATGAAGGCACCCTTCTGCTTCGGACGAGGGCAGCTGGACTCAGCTCAGTTCCCCCAAAAACCCGCCGGGCCCTCGGTGCTGTCTGCGCTCAGCAGGGTCTGAGCTGCGTTTCAGCCGCAGGCCCTCACGTCGCCTCCTGGGCAGCCAGGGGTTCCAAAGCGTTGGTTTGTGTGTCTCCATCCACGGCTGCACGCCCAGAATTCCACCTGGGACACTCAGGCCCTTCTCAGAAGGCCCCTCAGTGTGTTCACAGGCCCGTGGCCTGCTCCAGGCTCTGTGTGTGCAGCGTTACCCACGGAGAGAGCAGAACACAGAGTGACATTTTTTGGTCACTCCCAAGGATGGTGACCCCACCACTGCCCGGGGCAGCCTGTTCCAAGGCCTGACCACCTTTTCAGTGAAGACATTTTTCCTGCTATCCAATCTAAACCTGCTCCGGAGCAGATGACAGAAACCCTTTCGCTGCCTGGCTCTGAGCCATGGCAAACTCTGCTCCTGCTCATCAGGGAGGGTTCTTCCACAACATGCAGATGGTGGGATGCTCCCAAATCTGGCACAAGTGGTAAATACAGGACTGACATGCTCGGGTGAGGCATAAATTACAGCTGTAATGGTGCAGAAATGTTTTGGGCATAGGAATCAATGAAGCCCAGAACAGTTTGGGTTGGAAGGAATTTTAAAGCTCACTTCATGCCACCCCCTGCCATGGGCAGGGACATCTTCCACTACGCCAGATTGCTCCAAGCCCCATCCAACCTGGCCTGGAATACTTCCAGGGGTGAGGCAAGACTACTTCTATCCCATGAGAATACTCTGGGAATAAAGGGCTGGGAGAAAGGCAAAAAAAAAAAAAGATACAAAGCTCCCCATAAACATATGGTTTAACTGCAGCCTGGCTATCTTTGAGGCACAAAATTCACAGCTGCCCTTCACACCTAGACATGGTGGACACCTCTAAAGGCATTTTTTTGTCCTGCCTTTTGCAAGAGAAGCTTTAGTTGCAGCAGAAACGTCACAAGAGTTTTCAGCGGGGTGGAGAAAGTGCCTTGGTAACCTCCAGGGTAATTACAGTGTTCAGTTTACCCTGAAGCTCCTGAAGGCCGAGAAAATTGCTATGGGCAATAAATAGAAAAGGGTGGTCTGGGAGCCTGGTCTCCAGCACAAAGTCCATAATTTCAGACTGGAAAGGAGATGTTAATCTGTCTCTCTTTTTTTTTTTTTTTTCAGCACTATTTGAAGTGGTGTTACTTAAAAAGCCCATGTCAAACCTAGCCTACTCTTTACTCCAGTACAAGATTTTTTGGCTTAATATGTCCCCGAGCTGCTGTTCCAGCCCAGGAGGATGGTGGCTCACTGGATGCCTCAAGATAAGAACAGAAATGTCTGAGTTTGAGCTCTCCTTGGACCACCTAAAATTCACACTACCATAATGATTTAATTACATTCACATTGCCATATTAATACCCTAAAATTCCCACTAACCATACACGTGCAGGAGCATCCATGGACAGGACATGGACACAGGAGCACAGGACAGCGGCCCAGAACACCTCACAGCTCCAGAGCTCAGTTACCTGTAAGCTTCCAGACGCTGCTGAACATGAATTACCTCAATGCAGAGGTGGATCCTGCAGCATCCCTGTTTTACAAAGGATGGGAAGAGCCAAGGGGAGTTCCTCAAGCTTTGTCCCACTCCTCCAGCTTCCAGCAGCAAATCTATCCATGACACGAGACTGGTTCCTCAGGGAGAAACAGGAAGCATCAAAGCAGAGATCTTCCCAGCCACAAAATGCTGTTTTTCCTCCCCACATTGTGTCCTTGGGTTCCCAAGTGGGAAGGTGTGGAAGCTGAGGAGATTTGAGGCTCTTTCCCCAAGACACACCAACCTGCAGCAGGTCAGAGAGCCCAGGCAGCCCTTCCAGTCAATACCTTCAGGATGGAAATGCCTCTCCTGCTTTTATCAAGCAGGAGCCACTTGCCTCCTCTTCACGTGGCAACTTCCCTCATGTCGATGGGAAAGGCCTGCGACAACGTGCTCGGAGCTGGGAAGGATTATCCATCCACCTGAAGGAAGCAGAGCAGCACCACAATTACTGAGCAGGCTGCATTATGTGGCACAGGAGGAATAGAAGGGATTAATTAAAGCACTGGCAGCACAAAGAAAGCACTGACAAGTGCCAAGCCAAAATACAGGAGCACAGGGATTTAACTTCCCTTCTGAAGCACCCCTCACCTTTCAGCAGGGTGCTTTGCCACCTTTTAGCTTCTCCTAAGAAGGAAGAAGATGCTTGAAGATGTGGTGGCCACTCAGGCTGGTTGTGCCTCCAGCCACAAAGTGTTTCACCTGCTGAACTTTTTTTCCAGCCAGTCCTGGTCCCGCTGAACTCCACAGATATCTTCCTCTCTTTCTGTTAGATCAGGCTGACAACACTTCTTTACTCAGAGTGCATTCCTCCTCTCCTCTATTCCTGACTTTTCCCCCTCTACTGATCCAATTCCAGCATCCCCCACTGATGCCAGAGCTCACAAATATGGGATGTAACAGTGAAGCAGCACTTTGTGGCTCAATATTTGATGTAAAAATTTAAATGAGCTGCTGTAACATAGGATCACCTGCATTTCATCTTCCTTGAGGAGTTTATCCCAGTAAAATTAAGAGTAAATTCCCTAATCCTGCCGAAGCACTGATAGGAGATCAAAACCCACAAGAAAAAGCCTAAAATATCCTCTGGTCCAGGCCAGTTCTGGGTGTTTTGAAAGCAGGTCCATGCAGAAACTCCTGGTGACATGGTTTAATGCTGGGCTTGGCAGTGCTGGGTCAGGGGTTGGGTTCTGTGATCTTAGAGGGCTTTTCCAGCCTTAAGGGTTCTGTGATTTTACCTTCAAGCCTCCCCAAAGGCAGCCACACTGTGACTCTGGCTTTAAAAATCAGCTCAGCCGAATCGATTTTAAGCCAGGCAAAAAGCCTCACAAAAGCAAACATGACTTTTAGTGAAAAATATGACCCCATTACTCGTCATCTGAGGATTTCACTGCCTCAGAGAGCCTCGGAAGTCACAAAACTTCCAAGTCCACTCAAGTTTTGCTCCAATTTCCTAGAAATTCTTGCTGATGCTCGGGTAGGAGTTGGCTCACCAGCATCACTGTTAACAAGACCCTGCACCACCTCAGTGAGGACAATCAGACCTTATCGTTAATCTCAAACCGCAACACAGAGAAAAAGCCCTGTGAGGGAGGCATCCTTAGCAAGAGCCACATTTAAGCCCAGCAGTGCCACTGCTGTGAGCATTTAAGGTTTGTGAGCACGGCTGGGAATGTTTCTGCCTCCCTGGACCTGCAGGAGGGGAGGCCTCCTCGGGAGATGCTCTCTGGCGCGTTAAGCGTTTCACAGCCTCTGTTTATTTATCACACTTCAACGCGGTGCGGGAGGGACGGTCTGGCCCCTCTGCTCTTCCTGTGCTCGCTCTTCTCCTGACTGCAGCACGGGCAAAACACTCTTTTGTTAAAGTTTTTGTTAAAATTAAGACATAAGAAACGCAGAGGGCTTTTTGCTGGAAGCTGCTGGAGTGGAAAGGCAGTGAGGGCCTTCCCGCTGGGCAGCAGCGGCAGAGGGCCTGGGCTGGTGGGAGAGGGATTTATGCTTGGCCAAGGGATACCCAGCCTGGTTTAGGCCCACAGGGAGGCAGCCAGCAGTGAGGGAGAAGAGGAGGTGCTGCAGAGGTGTCCCAGGGTGCTCTCGGTTTGGGTGCAGCTGCCCCACAGCTGGTACAGAGCGGTACTGGGGACACGCACAGAGAGCCCTCACAAGCACCCATGTGAAGAGCTGAGGGCCTGTACCCAACGCCAGCCCTCTGCCAGCAGACAACAATTAAACAGATGTTCAATTAAGACGTGCACATCTTCCTCTACCTTCAAAAAACTGGATTTTACAGAGCGCTGCGTAACGGGTGCGGCCTGCAGCGTCTCCTGGTAAAACACACAGAAAAACCCGTGCAAGAAAGCGCAACACTCACCAGAATCGTACCCAAATTATCTCACGGAAGCTGAACTTGGGCACAGAAAGTAAACCAGGGCTGAGGTTGGCCAGGGCAACCCAAAATGTTGGCAGGAGCTGCAAGCCCAGTCGTTTCCTTGGCCAAGGCGGTGGCAGCGAGGGATGCTGGTGGTGGCAGCGAGGGATGCTGGTGGTGGCAGCGAGGGATGCTGGTGTCACCATCAGCACACACCATGCCCAGCTCTCCCGTCCACCAGCAGGGTCAGGAATTGCACACACCAGGAACTGCACACACAGGTGTTCACTTCTTCCTCTCAGTTTTCCATATCAGCTCCACCACCTGCATTCATCCACCTTCCCCCTCAAGAACCACACTTGCTTCTACACCAGGCAGTCTTAGAACCCACTCACCTCCATAATTCCTCTCGGCTTAAAACACAGAAATAAAGATTCTGATACCTTAAGGCTGCCCTGCCTATGGTCAGAGTTCACATTTGCCATATTCTGGCTATAAAAATGACCCTTTTTCCCCCCTAGAAAAACAATTCAGCTGTCAGATATGATGATCAAAGTACTCGTTTTTTGTAAACACAAAAGCTTTTAAAACTTGGCCCCTAGTTTAGGCTCCTGAGTCCATGTGAACTCCAGGGACGACGGGGGAATTGCAAATACTTTATGAACTCTGGTGAACTCACACTGCACATTCCTTATTCATTCCTCTCTACAAAGTACTGCTCAAAACTTTTGAAAAGGTGCATTTAACTTACCTCAAACTCCAAACTCTTACAAAGAAGCAAGAATGGGGCAGATTTCAAGAGCTCAGTCTGGAGGATGTTGACTTTAATGAACAGTCAAAAGGTCTGCTGGCCAACCTGGACCTTGGGCAAGGAGAGTGGCAGTGCCAGAGGGCACAGATAGATGGGATATTGGGAAGGAATTGTTCCCTGTGAGGGTGGGGAGGCCCTGGCACAGGGTGCCCAGAGAAGCTGTGGCTGCCCCTGGATCCCTGGCAGTGTCCAAGGCCAGGCTGGACGGGGCTTAGAGCAACCTGGGACAGTGGGAGGTGTCCCTGCCCGTGACACGGGGTGGAATAAGATGGACTTTAAGGTCCCTTCCAACCCAAAATATTCTGGGATTCGATGCACTGAGACCCACGGACAGGCAGAAATCCAATTTAACTGATGGTGCTCCTTCTGCTGACAGGGCCACGTCAGTTTACGGGCAAATTGTCGTCAACGCACTTTGAGAACCTCGGTGCTGAAATACGATCCAGTCCCCAAGGAAAACACTGATCTGCAGAATGAGAGGGAAGTGACACTGGCCCGTGGCAAAGGGAGCACAGGGCCAGCGTCACTCAGCCCTGCAATAATCACAGCGCTGCCACCGCGCTGGCACGGAATCCTCACGCACAAAAGGCGACTCCTTCACGCCAATTTAATTCAGGATTAGATTTTTTTCCCCTCTCTCTATTTTGCCTTTCTCCAGGCTCTCTTGAGGCTTCAAAGGCACCTTCTGCATCACACCAGGATGTTTTCTCATTACGGGGAGCAAGCTTATCAAACAAGTGCTGCTTAATTCCACCCTTCAGCCCATGAGCAGTGACCCAGATTCCTGATCTCCGCTAGGAGAAGTTGGCCCCTGAGAATTTCAGGCTGGATAACCAGACAGGGAGACTGCCAAAGCAAGGACGTGACACAGTGAGAGGCAGAATGAGCCAAAGGAGTCCAGGAGTTTGGCCTTCACAGTGGTCACAGCCAGGTCGGGTGCACAGGGATGGGCTCATTCCCTCAACTCCAAGCCCAGGGAAGGGATATCTCACCCTCACAGGCTGCTGCAAGCTCAGACCTAGTTGGAGGGCTGTAGTAAGAGCGTAGTGACCAACAGAATATTCAAAATGACCCAGGAATGGCACCAACTGACTCTGGTTGGCCAAGCCCTCTCAGAATCTTGTTTGCAGACTGCCAGGCTCAACAGGGGGAAGGTGAAATGTGAAATAGAACATGGAGAAATTACAAAGAAACCCAGGAGATGAGTATGTACAGAGGCAGCCAAATGCTGCAGTCACACTGGGCTGTGCAGCTTCCTCATAAATCACAATTCCTCTTCCAAACGTGTTTCGCACACTCGAGGTTCCTCTCTGCTGTGTCACACTAACAGAGCCAGGCTGCTGCTGCTGTCAAACTGTGCCCCACATCTGTCCCCAAAGAGGATTTGAGATTAAATCCCCACGTAATGAATGCTCCTGTCTCTTGTCAGGAGGGTTTGCAAGTTGTACCTCCTGAGCCAGGTGAGGCAAGCGCAGTTGGGTGGCCCTCGGTGGGGGCATCTTCACACCTGCTGTGGGAGCATCTTCACACCTGAAAGATGGGGATGAATTTTTTAGGATGATCTGTTGCCACGGGACAAGGGGTAAGAGACAGCAACCTGTCCAACAGCACCTTCAGGGGAGCAGAATCCCAGAACGGTTTGGGCTGGAAGGAACCTAAAAGCTCATCCCATTCCACCCCCTGCCATGGGCAGGGACACCTTCTGCTATCCCGGGTTGCTTCAAGCCCCATCCAACCTGGCCTTGGTCACTTCCAGCTGTGTTTCCGTCCCAAGTACCAGGCATAAGTGGTTTTGCAGCCAGCTGTGAGGTACATCTCACACAGAATTAAAAGCAAACCCCTTTTGCCCAGACAGGATGTTGTCCACACGTCCACAGGGAATAATTCACAATAAACATGGAGTGTCTGATGCTCCTGGCTGTGACTCCGCATCCACCACCTGAGCCACCAGCACCCAGGCTGGAGGCATCACAGTAGTGCTCATCCTGACCCTAATAGATGATGGCAGCCCAGACAGGCCAAACACAGTCGGATGTGGCAGCACAGCTGGAGCCAGGATGTAAAGAAACCCAATCCTGAGCATCCATGGAGGATCAGAGCTCGGCCCTGCAGCAAAACAGATGTACAAAGCTTGGTGGTGCAAGGACAGGCAAGGCACATCAAAGCCTTTTTGGCTTTTTTATAAACCCAGTCAGCTGCTTAATGCCCCAATATCCCTCCTGAGGCACGAGCAGGGAAATCCATCCCTCCAGAGCCAGCGGGTTCAATCCTCTCCATCCCACAGCCCTGTCACTCCTCACACTTGTAGGCACAATCAAGGGGGAAAATCACGTTCCTTTTAAAGGTCAGGCCAAAATTTGGGGTGGGAAGTTGGAACATCATGGAAAACAGAGAGGCAGCTCTCCACTTGGCATCAGCAGCTCCAACTGGATGCATCCAGGTGCATTTCTACCAACAAGCCTCGGAGCCCTGCTTCAAGGAGAGCTTCCAGTGCACCCCAGCCACTTCAGAAAGGCACAAATGCCAGCTTCTGACACCTGATGGCTAATTTTAGAGGAAAACTTGATTCCCCTGTGGAAGAGGCTACACGGGATCAGGAACTGCAGGACTGGGCCCTTCACAGCTATCCGAGCCCCAGAGTATTTCATCTGCTTCCCTTACGGCTTGTCTACAGCAACATTTTCTTTGAAGGCTGCTCGCTGAAAGATGATAATTGCTTTAGAACAGCCAGAATTATTCATTCTGAATCCTCCAGTGCATAAACACCCTTTAAAATTCAGAAAATAAACCACCACCCTGCTCGCAACTGGCTGGCAGAACGCACGCGGCAGCGAGCGATCATCTCGAGTGCTGCAATCCCTGGGGACCTATAACGTGGATGTGTGGAAATCTGTTATCCTGGGGGAGCACAGATCTGCTTCTAGGGGAGGAACAGACCAGCTCTGGAGGACCTGGCTGTGGATCCAGCCCTTGATTGGTGCCAGTCCCCCAGGGTGCAGGGACACCCTGCCAGCCATCCTCCTCCCTGCACCACCACGCATTCCCAAAAAGTCCTGTAGTCAAGATTCCCTCTGGTGCCTGGGAGGAAGCCTCAGCCTCCCTCCTCTCCCCAGGAAGGGATGCCCACTGTCCAGGACAAGGCCAACCCCCTGTTTTCCTCGAGGCCACCCACACTCTTCTCAACAAGGCACGTGAGAAGCAGCAAATCAGACACGACTTAGAGCAGCGATAAAATCGGGCAATTCCCACAACTCCCAGTGGTGCAAGACAAGTTTCTAGAGGAATCCATAGAAATTCCAACGTGACTGGGATTAGAAGGGACCTTAAAGGCCATCTAGTTCCAACTCCCTGGAACTAGACAGGGGCAGGGACACCTTCCACTAGACCAGGTTGCTCCAAGCCCTGTCCAATTTGGCCTTGAATATTTCCCAGGGATGGGGTAGCCACAGCTTCTCTGGGAAACCTGTGCCAGGGCCTCACCATGCCTTCCAGAAGCAAAAACAGCCGTGCCAGATCCACACCAGGATCTGTCCTTCCAGATAAGTGTCCCAGAGAGCAGGGTAGCGTTGAGCAAGGAAGATGCATCGTTGACAAAAGGGGATCAGATGAAGGAATGCTTAAGCCAACCAGGTGGACATTTGTCCATTGCCACCAATGAAGAGACAAAATACTCAAAACAGAAGTGACATTCTGGAGATTGAAGTCAGCCAGGACATCAGAATTCTCCTCAGCAGCTGATTTCGCACATTTTCAATGGTCATGCTAAATAAGTTAAATGAATTAATTAATAGAAGTTAGTGCTGAACTCATCCCAGGAACGCTGAACTGAGTCAGTGCTGTTCTCCCACTCTGGTTTATCCTTGCAAATCAGCTCGAGATGAATGGCTCCCTCACTCTGCACCCAAAAATAAAACACGTGTCAAGGCTCATTCCGGGAGTTTGCCGAGCAGGTGCTGATTTGTGGGATCAGGCACGTTCAAACTGATCTGATGCATTCAGCCCTTCGCAGGCAGAACGCTCCACGAGAACCAAGGCTTTCCAAGCAACAGGGGAGACTTCTCACCAGGAATCAACTCCAGCCTCTGGAATTCGCCTCGTGAGTCACACAGCTCCCTCTCATCCCACTGGCGTCGGGGAAGGAACGATTCCTTCTTCAAGGGGCTCTCCAGAGAGTTTGGCTTTACCCATCCACACTCCATGGGTGATGAAGGGGGCCCTTCCTGGGGCACCTCTATTCCAGAAGGTGAAAAAACAGGATGTGTCCCATCAGCCATTGTTGGCGGGCAAGTTAACCACGTATGGGGGGACAGGAAAGTTGACTTGGAGAAATCAGCCTTGGATAGGGAAGGAAATATGAGCTGAGGCCCTATAAAGCCAAAAATTGCTGATGCACAGGCTCTGCCCCCCATTTACACCTGTCTCCCTGCCCCAAAGTGACAACACAACACTCAAAAGGAAAAAAACACAGTAACTTCCCCAGCGATGACTTCACAGTCCCTCCAAGGGCTGGGGATTGCTTTGGAAACAAATGCAGCTTCTCTGTTCTGCAGCTGGAAGAGTTGTCCCAGCATAGACTGAAGATTAGGAAGAAATCCTTCCCTGGGAGGGCGGACAGGCCCTGGCACAGGGTGCCCAGAGAAGCTGTGGCTGCCCCTGGATCCCTGGAGGTGTCCAAGGCCAGGCTGGATGGAGCTTGGAGCAACCTGGGATAGTGGCAGGGGTGGAATGGGATAAGCTTTAAGGTCCTTCCCAACCCAAACCATTCTGGGATTCCATGATTTGTCCCAGAAATAAGTGTGGTTGCATGGATCGTGTTACAACAGCATCATATCCATGGAGCCTTTGCGGAAAGAAAAAAATAAGTGTTAATAGTCCCCAGAAAAATATCTGCTGTAAAATCATTCCCTGTGAGGATGATATTATGGAAGAAGTGATCATCAGCCAAAATTACCGCATGGAAATCATCGATTACAGAAATACCCTGACATTCTCAAGCAGTCACTGCACAGACATTACACCAGAGCTGCTCCACCAACTCCTCTCTGAAGCAAAGCTCTGCTGTTGTCATGGTTGCTTCATTATCACAAGTTCGGGGTGACTATCAGAGCAAAAGTCACAAGGTCTGACTTCTAAACACTTGTAAGAGCAGGAAAAAGCCCAGCACTGGGGCAGATTCGGGTTGCTGATAAGCAAACAATCCCAGAAATTGCTTGCACTGCCATTCTGACTCACGCCTCTGTAAGCACAACTTATTTTTCACTCCTCTAAAAAAAAAAAAGAAAAAGAATACCCAAACCAAACAAAACACAACCAAAAAAAAACAACAAACAAACAAAAAAAAACCAACCCAAACAAGCAAGCTCCAAGTGATTTTTCCACCAAGCAAAAGGTCTTGGGACACAGAAGGAGTTGCCAGGATGGAGCTGGTGGCTCTGTGAGAGATTCCTGCACCTGGAAGGATGCGCAGAGGACCATCCCCCGAAGAGATGGAGCTCAACTCCAGCCCCACCACTATGGCTCCAGGCAAACAGGCAGTGCTGGAAGGACAGGACAAAGGGTTTTCCTGCCTCTCCACGTCCCGGTTAGTGCACGTTCAGCACCATCTGCTGGCATTCTCTCCAGGAGCCAGCTCCTCACAGCTGTCACTCAAGGTCAAGGAGTTGGGCTGGGGACAGCACACCGTGAGACCCTGGTGCAGCACAGTGAGCACAGCCCCAGGACTTCCCAGGAAAACACCCATTCCAAAGCAGCTGATCTGCCTTCCAGCAGTTGAGGCTCACCTGCTGTGGGTCCACGTCCAGATGTCCAGCCAGGTCTTTGCAGGAGCCCATGGGCTGGGACAGCCTCGTGGTGCAGAACATCCAACAGCAGATGGGAGCAGGGCCATAGGGGAATGCCAGCAGTTTAAAGAAATCCCACACAGGAATCCCAAATCCCTGTGACTTTGGCTCAACTTGTTCACCAGGCTCTGTGAGACACCGATTTCGTTCATCTGAAAATCAGCCCATCATTAACTGGAAATAGGAAGAGCAGCAGAATATCATTGCTGCTTTGGAAGGTACGAGTCTGATCCCTCCAGAGAATCCCACAGTGGTTTGGGTTGGAAAGGACCTTAAAGCTCACCTCATTCCACCCCCTGCCACGGGCAGGGACACCTTCCACTGGACCAGGTTGCACCAAGCCCAACCTGGCCTTGGACACTTTCAGGAATGGGACATCCACCACCTCTCTAGTGGCTGCTGGAGGGTTGCAGGAGCAAAGGATGGAAAAAACCCACCCTGTGCTCAGCCAGGAGCAGGCTGAGAGTGCAGTGGAGTTGCCACTGAGCTGCTGTTCCACACAGAGGGGGAGCTAAACCACAACCTGCCACTTCCCTGTTACAGCCAAAGCTGCTTTCCAGCCACAATAACTGCATTTATTTGTATTTTCTTTGAGAGTGACACTCAGAATTAAGTGCACAGTCCAGATAAAGAGCCCTCTGCACCATTACACATGGGGGTCTGAACCAGCCAGGAATCCTGGGATATCCATTCTCTGCAATTAACCCAAACAGGCTGGGAGAGCACCAAAAAGACACACATATTCCCTTTGGGAACGGGTGTTCCGGGAACAAAACACTGAGAGGACGAGGAGGAAAAAGGGCAGGCACTCTGCCTTTCCTGGTTATCCTGAATATTTTAACTGTGATCCTCCACAGAGATAATTCGGAACTCCAAATCAGGATATTCCAGGACGGCAGCTTGCACAAGGCTGGGGTGTTTTGTGACTTTTTGGATGGGTTGATGGCTGCTCTTTGTGGTGGTCATTCCCCACATCCAGCCTCTTCCCTTTATACACCCGCCCAAGGTTTTTGTTGGATGAGGAGAAGAGAAACTCACAGCTTGCAGGATTCCCTCCATGGGGGTTATTTTGGAACAAGCCAAGCATCACTGGCTGTCCACTGTTAGGATCCTCCTAACCCAAAATATTCTATATATTGAAAAGACAGACAAATGTGCTATCATGAGGAAGAACCACAATGAATCCCAGATCCTGTATTTTTTTCCCTACTATTATTCTAATTCTCCAGACATTTACTATGCTATCCATGGCCAAGAGAGTTTTGTATTCCAGCTCTTGTCAACTCTTGGTGTTGACTCGAGGCAAACCCACGTGTGAATGGATGCAAACTGAAATTCACTGCTCTGCCTGGCAATGATTTTCCACGAAATACCTCTGAACTTCCATAAAAATGATAAACGAGTTTAAAATTGCAGCCATTCAAATGGAAAATCCTGCTGAAGGCCTGGTACGTATAACAGAAAATAAAGACAGCAGAATTACAGCTGCAGAGCAGAAAACCCCGCAGAAGAAAGCTCTGGAAACATTAAAGCGACTCTAGAAACAAAAATAAAATAAATATTGTGATGCAAATGGTTGCGCCGGTCAAACCCGAGCCACATTTACTGGGTGCTTGTCCTTCTGCCGAGCCCAAGCCACGTGGGAAAATCACATCCAGCTGTCAGGGTGTGACAAAGCTGGGAAGGGACCCTGGGAAGAGCTCCCTGATTAAACAGCAGCCCTGAGCAAACAGCCCTGGCCTCGCCTGCTCCGTGATACATCTTGTTCTCCAAATGGGAAGAGGACAGGAGAGGAAACATTGCTTCCAGCTCGTTATTTCCAGGCTGTTTCAGCTGGCAAAACACTGTACGAGATCCCTGTCACCTGGGAGAAGGGCTGGAGGGCTCAGATCCGAGGGTCAGGTGCCATAACCACGCAGAGATGGATATTGGGATATTCCCACCTCCTGTGCCTCCAAAGTTAACAGGGGTGTGCATTCCTACACCCACTGCAGCACTGGAAATGCTTCTTCAGTGGGATGCTCGATTTCCTGCCCCCTCAGGTCACTGCTCCAGCATCTCCCGAGGTCTCAGCAGAAAAAATTCTCAATAAGGAATTAAAAAAAAAAAACCAAAAAACCCGAGATAAAAAGACATCAAGAAGATGCTTCAGCAACACGGGATTTTCCCACAAATCCTCCAAGCTATTTTTAGCCTCTCTTTTACGGTGAGAACACAAAATCCAGTTTCACTGCCCCGTGTCCTCCACCTCCTCTGGGAGCAGACCTGCAACAGGGCAAGGTAAGGGCATGTAAAAGTTCTGTGAACTGAGGGCTAAAAATGAAATTTGGGCTCTGAGGGATGGGTTTTCACGGCTGATTACAGCTCCACGGGGATGGGGTGCTCCTGACCTCTTCTCTGCATGGACTTGTGGGAGAAGTGGAGCCAGGAGGAAGTCAGGGAAGGATTTATTCAGGCATGGCCAAGACAAGCAGCACGTTTGTAGTGAGCTGGTTTATTCTGACTCTTTCAGCTATGAAATGCTCTGGACTGGTGTCCAGGACAGACAAAGGATGAGGCCCACAGCCTTCCCAGTCCTGCAGGCACACTCTGGGAATTCAGTGCAGGGCCAGGAGACGGATTTCAGTCCTTCTAACTCAGGATATTCCACGTGGTGCTGTTCCTGGAGCAGCTCCCTGCCTTGGGTAGGAGCTTCTCCATCCTCCCCTGGAGCTAAACACCAAGGTGGGCACGAACAAGGTGATATTCAAGAGGTACCTGACTCAAAGGCAGATGCTCTTCCCAACTCCCAGCACTCCTGGAACACACTTGGAGCCCCACAGGGATCCGCTCTGCTTCTCTTCCTTCGTGGTGAACGGCACATCCTCTGGGATCAGGGCTGAGCACGTCTCTTCCCAAAGCTGTAGGCGTGAATCATCTCTCCATGGTCATGGCTCTGAGAGAATCAAACGTGCCCATGTGGAATTTACATCCCCAGATCCCTGCGCCAGAAAGGCTCCGACTGCCAGAGCACAAGCTGGGGGGAAAAAAAACCCAGACTTTAAAGATTCAGAAGGGATTGTGTTGGACCAGTTGGTTCTTCTCCAGTGGCAGCAAGGCTGGAAGAGCATCGGGAATACCTCCAGGGAAGCTGCAATGCAGCAGGATGCTGACTCCGGCCTCATGACGGACACAAGGCCATAAAAACAAATTGCAGGCACTGACTTTCTCAGGGCAACCAAAGGTGGAATATCTGGAGAGGGACGTTTGAAATTTGTGTTTCTAGCTCGGAAGAAACCAGTTCAGGAGGTGTCCAGACTTATTCACTGGATGTGCCTGACATCGACACCCAGATGTTCAGATCCCAGGGCAGCTGACGAGCCTTGTATTAACTTAAAACTAATCTGCACCATCTGTCAAAGTCTGAGGGGAAGAGAGCAACTTTTCCACTCTGGGGTTGGATTGTCTTACTGCTGCTCTGGCTGGATTAATTTGCAGAAGAGAAAATCTTGGGTTTTATGAAGTCTTCCACCAAAAAACATTCCTGACACCCACACTGAAGGAACCACTCTGTGCTTTGAGCAGCCTTCAAGGGCTCCATCTCTTGCACGTGGCTACTTTAGAAGGAAGGAACAGAGCAGAGATCCCCTTGGCACAGCAGCATTTGCAGATTCCCAGTCCCAAACTCCTGGCAGGGACACGAGCAGCTGTACCAGGCTTTTCTGTGGTGTAGAAGAACAGCTCTGCCCACTGAGGTGGAGGAGCAGAATTCTAAACTCAGGGATGCAAGCTCTTCACCTGCATCTTAAGGATGCTTAGGAGGATCTTTTTTTAGGGCTGGCTGAAAGTTTTTTGGCCCACAGGACCTACATAACCATCCCAGGCCCACCTCAGTTGGTTTTCTGCCAAAGGCACCGACCTCTAGAAACCTTCCAGCTCCAGAGGTGAAAACAAGCAGAAGAAAAGGTCAGGTGTCAGCAGAAAAATGGTCCTTTCTCTTCTGACGAGCATTCCTGGCACAGGAAAAAACAGCAAAACTGGTTTGTCCCCTGTGGATCCTGAGAGAGATATTCTTCCCTTCCTGAGGGCTCTAAAGCCAGGATCTCCTTATCTGTCAGTGCTTTTCATCTCCTCCAGGCAGCACCCAGACAAATCCATGCATTAAAAGGAGCTATTTTGGGCTCTTTCACCTTGGATTCAAATGCTTCCAACCTCCCTTCCCTCACAGATCTGTCCTTCCCTGAACGGGGACTACTTCAGGTTGTCATCCTGAAATGGAAACCACCAGACCAAGGTATCTGCATCCCCCTGATCCGCGCTCACAGTGGGGGACCCGAAACGTCCTTCAGGCATCACTCAGCAGGTTTCTCATCTCTGCACTCAGACCTGCCCAGCATTCAAAGCAAGGCAGCCTCCAACTGGGCTCTGCATTCCCTGGCTGGAGCCAGAGCTCCTATTTTCCATGCCTGCCCCAGTTTCTGGTCATAATTCGGTGGTGCATTAAGATCAAGGCTGCTCTGACTTCCCTTTGTGCATTTAGAGAGAGAGGATTTCTCCAGGGGGAGCTTTTAAAAGCAGCAGTTCACCTGGGTCAGGAGCCAGCTCAGGTATTAAAATAATTAAAAAAAAAAAACCACCACCACCAAGTTACAAAGAGTAAAATTTAATTTAAAAAAAAAAACACCACCACCAAGTTACAAAGAGCAAAATTTAAAAAAAAAATTTAAAAAATCAGGAGAAAGTTGTAAAGAGCAACAAGCAACAGAAAGAATTCTAATATTGGTCAAGTGGAAGATGTCTCTGGATCTGTTGAAGTGTCCCTGCTCATGGATGGGGTTGGATATATGATCCTTAAAGGTCCCTCGCATCCCAAACCATTCCATGCTTCTATGATAACCAAGGTGCCACATCCCATGTGGAGCATCCCGGAATGCAATCTGTACAGGGGAAAAAAATAGCAAAAAAAAAAAAGGAGGAAGTTTCAGGCAACCTGCTGCAGAAAAGGTTGTGAGGGACAGGCTGGGTTAGTGGGAGGGAAAAGGGAGGACTTTAAACAGGAGAAGCAAAAATGAAAGGAGAAAGAGGGGAGGGGAAGGAGGAGGAAGGGAAGAGACAACAAATGACTATTCATTTAGCACAAAGAAACCAAGATGTCAAGAACAACATTAATCAAGTCACCAAGGGATGAGACAAAATTCTGTAATTGCCTCTACCCTGATGCGAGAAACCTGGGTAATAAACAAGAGAAATGGGAATTGCTCATTTACAGAGCATAAATTTGACCTAGTTGGTATCACTGAAACCCTCTGGGAGGCATTTGCATGATTGGAATGTATGAGGAAGACTCAGTGCTCATAACCTGTGTGGGAAGGAAGGGAGCCCCGCCTGGCTTGATCCCACAGTCACAGGTGGCTGGAAGGGGAATATCTCCAGTGAGTCCTTCTGCTCCTCAGCTTTGGGATTGTCATTAAGCTCCTTCCCCACTAAACCCTCACCAGGAGAGCGGTGCCGGACATCCTGACGTTTCCAAAGCTTCCCCAGCAAAGTCTTATCTAATTTTTTTATTATTATTATTATTTTTGGTCAGAATTTACCAAAAATGGCTCTAAAGCTGCTTTCCCCCTCCCCACCCCCTCCCTGTGCACGGACTTTTGTCTGGGCAGGGAAATGGGGAGCGACAGCTGAACTGGAAGGCAGCCTTCACTTCAGAGCAAGCAATCCCACTAATCTTTTAATGCACAGACAAAGCAAATGCCAAGCTAATGAAATACCGGCTTACGCCTTCAAAGGGGAACATTTCAGACCCAGCATAGCCAAGGGAACAAAGTTATGAGAAGTTAACAAAAGTCAAAGCGAGGATATTTTCCCCTCAGAAAAAAAAAATAGTGAGTGCTAGACAACCACAAATACCGTGATTCAAGGGAGGCTCTCTTGAAAGGCCTGGGGATGAAAGCCCGGAGTGAGTGATGTGAGACACGGAATCTTCGTGAAGGGGAGAAGGAAAAGTAAGGAGGGATTTGATGCAAATCAGTTCTATCATTCCTGGTTTATATTCGTTGGGAAGGGAGGTGGGGGGGAGGACTCCAACAATTCAACATCCAGACGACTTCACAAGAGCTTAAGGAATCTTTGCAACAGCGATGCTATTTCTGGTATGCCAAGAATAATCCAGAGATTAATTATTCCTCCTGGGTTTAGGCAGGCACAGGCACTGCCTCCTGCCTTACCTCCTTGGGGGCTGACATCCCTGGGAACAGCCTCTGTGCTCTTTTGCACCTCCAAAGAAAGAGCCATGGATTTTCCACCTCAAATAACAATGCAGGATCTTCTTAGGAATCAAACTATTTCAGCAGCAGGCTGAAATCACAGAAACCCTCCCAGCTCTTGCACCCCCAGCAGCCATTTCCATGAATTCCACAGGGAAACACCCCAATATTGACAGGGCTGTGTCTCAAGCCCTCCAGCAAATTCCCATTTCCCAACATTTCACTGCTATCTCTACCAGAAACTCCCAAGGGTCTCCACCACAAAGGTGACTTTTCTGGCCACAGCAGCTCCAATTTATTTGAATTTATTTTTCCCCCTCCTCATCTAGTTCATGAGGAAAAAAATTGCTGGGGGATAGCCCAACAATATCTTACCTCGGTCTTCACTGTGGCTTAGGAATTAACAAACCATCTCCTCCTGGAATTACAGAGCCATTTAGGCTGGAAAAGCCCCCTAAGATCAAAGTCCAACCGTTCCCCCAGCACTTCCAAGGCCACCACTGATGTCCCCAAGTGCCACATCAGCTTTTAAATACGTTCATACCCTCCACTGCCTCAGAAAGGTCACCAGGCAAGTCTGCTCCAGCTCCACGTTCCCCTAAAACTCTCACAGCTCTCCAGTGATCTCTCATCTCCCGATAGAAATCTCCCACTGCTTCCTCCTTTTTCATCCAGCCTTCACAGCCCAGTGTTTTATAGACCCTCAGAATCAACCCTGGACGCACTGCAGAGGTCAGGATGAAACCAAATTCAGAAATATTTAAAAGGATGGCAATATTTATTGATGTTAATCGTGTGGGATTTCATTTAGATATCATGGTTTTTATAAGTTTTTATTTATGAATTGGATTGAGAGGTCTCATGTTGCAGGGATGGTGAAACCTGGGGTTATTTATCCCAATCTTATACCCCAATATTTTGGGATTAACCTCTTTTATGATAACTGAAACTGAACTATGGTTAAATTTGCTGATAATGGAAACTATTGGAGAAAGCTAAACAGAGAAAATTTTCAGGAGATCAGGCTGCTAGACACAGGCATATCCAAATAGAGCCAAATAAAGTCACATCCAGGAACTAGGAAAGCAGGTGACTCCCACAAAATGAGGCTGCCCAAACTACCCTAACAAAGGAACAAGCAAGATGTGAATTGTCAGCTGAAAGCCTGTTCCATCTATGAAAATTCTCAGTCATTTCAGGACGACGAGGGGCCAGCCCTCTTTTTTTTTTAATCCTGACTCACAGCTGTCCCAAAAGCAGGGCAAAATCCACCAAAAAACCCATTCACTGAAGGAAGGACTCGTGCATTCACCACATGAACGTGAAGCTTCCCAGCCTTCCACTAAACCCAGGGTGACAGGTCAGGGAAACCCAGCACGGTCACGGGGGGTTCAGCCTTTGAGCTTGTCACATGCAACATCGACTTCTTCAACTACAAACACCACTGCGAAGCTTCCTCTGAAGTTTAAGAGAAATCCCAGCAAGATAACGCTGTGCCGTGCTTAAATAATCCCAGCGATCACAAATCCTTTGATGCTCAACGCTCCAGTAGGAATATTTTTAGAAAAATGCTGGCTTTGGCTAAAAAAAGAGCCCGCTCCACACACTATCAGTCGGCTGATCAGCAGATAGTATCTAATCTCTGAATAATGCTGAGCTGGAGAGAGGCTCCAGCTTTATGAAAACACACTTGCCAGCTGATTTAAAGGTGCAGAAGCGAACACAAGTAGGAAAGATGACTACAGCAGCTCAAAGAATCGGCGTCTTGAAAAGAAAGCAAAAGCCCTGGATGTCAGAGAATAAAAAATTTAAAAAAATATAAATATGAAGCCCTAATAAATGCACTGAGCTTGTACAGTGCAGTAGGGAAGGTTATCCTGTCCCACAACCAAGCACTTCCAGCAGGCATGCCCATATTACCCTGGAATAGGGTTTACCACAGGCAGAGGAAAACTTATTCGCCCTCCAAGATTTTGGAGTCTACTTCAAGTCTCTCTCAGCCTCAACACTCCTGAGGATCCCTCACTGCTGGTGACAGCAGCTCTGCACCTCCTGTTGTCCAGGGGACCACACCAGGTAACGCCCTACCTTCAGAGCTGCAACCTAAACACCCTCCTGACCTGAAAATAACTTTAAAGAAAAAGGAGAAGACAGAAAAGTCTCTTTTTTTAAAACCATTTGTCCCTCATGATGCTGTTAATGCAGCTTCAGGGCTCGGTGCTGCATTGTTCACCTCCAGAAGCACTACCTGCTGTCTCTTCACATGAAGAGCTGATGACAGGAGGAGGTTTATTACTCTAATCACTTGCAGAAAAAAGTTACTGCACACGCACTCAACTACTCAATTTGCTTTATGCAAGTTGTCCATGAATGTGATCATTTCTTTCAGCTGTAAGATTGTTTAAAGTGCTTTTATCTCTTCCTTTCAATTTTTTAAAATTCTATTTCAGTAACGTTGAGAAATAGCCCAGAGAAGCTGTGGCTGCCCCATCCCTGGAAGTGTCCAAGGCCAGGCTGGACAAGGAGACACCTGGGACAGTGGAAGGTGTCCCAGCCCAGGCCAGGGGGTGGGAATTGGAGGATTTTTAAGGTTCCTTCCCACCCAAACCATGCTGGGATTCTGTGATCAGCCCTGGGCAGGAGGCTGCAGGGCAGCCAGAGGATGACACAGGATTTCAAGTGGAAGCACAGAGTCATTGGGAGCTGACTTGTGGCACGGAAACCCCAAAGCTCGAGGCAGCTGATTCAGTGCCCTGAGCTTGTCGAGGCTGTAACAGCTCTGATTAAAGGTGTCAGCAATGCCAGATCATAAGCAAGTGCCTCACGAGCAGCAGCACCAGGGCAGCCAGGAGACAACAAGAAATCCGTGCTGCTCATGAGCTGAAATTAAGGCTGCCACTGACTAACAAAACGTGCAAAAAATCCCTCAAAACCAACCAAAACAAAAAGCAGACCACGGCAGGGAGGTGATGAGAGGGAACAGAGAAACAAAAACACTCAAGGTGCTGAGTGGCTTTAGGTGGAAGGCCCAGAGAGCCATAAAATGATGACCATGGAGCTGTATCCATAGCAAGCTTCCCAGTGAAAGGCCTGCTCCTTCATAATGGCTTTAAGGTGAAGGAGGGTGGATTTAGACTGGATATTGGGAAGGAATTCCTCCCTATGAGGGTGGGAGGCCCTGGCACAAGGTGCCCAGAGAAGCTGTGGCTGCCCCTGGATCCCTGGAAGTGTCCAAGGCCAGGTTGGATGGGGCTTGGAGCAACCTGGGACAGTGGAAGGCATCCCTGCCCATGAAACAAGATGAACTTTAAGGTTCCTTCCAACCCAGATCATTTGAGGATTCTATGTGATTCCCTAAAAAAATTATTTTCAACAGAGAAAGATCAAGGAAGCAGCGAGCACCTCTAGCAGGAGGAACATAACCATGCTCACCCAAGCTGAATTTGTATTTTAGACAAAAGCCCAGCTGTAAGGAAAGAGCAGAGCAGGGTTTCCCTCGACCACTGCTTAGAGCCAGCATCTAATCTTATCTCTGGAGGCACGTTCCAGCTGTCCTGGAGCCACAGCACACCCAACACGCCTCGGACGGGGCACCTGCCAGGAAGGATTCAGCTGATGGGTTTGAGGGCCCTGCTGTAATTATCTCATCACAGTGACACACACCGGGAGATGCAATCAGCTTCCAGCTAATTGCACGACATCCTCAGTTCACTCAGTAACAGCACAGGAGCCACGTGAGCCGGAGGAATTCCATTAAACCCTCAGGAAGCACAAGCCCACCCACCTTTGAGCAGGTCCCTGAGGAAGAGGCAGAGATTGGGAAGGACAGAGCCTTGGGAAAGCCCAACAGGTGTTTCAAGGAGGAGGTTTTGAGGCATGCACACTTCCTTGGTGGTTTTTTGGGGGAGCATTGGCTCTTCCCATCCCTGCCCTCAGTCAACTCCATCCTTGGTTTTGTGGCAGCTCCCCCAAGACAGCAAAAAGCAGCAATTCCAGGACAGCAGCAGCTTTTTGTGGATATATTACCAGAAAGACAGCAAAGAGAATGAAACCCGAACTACTGTCCCTGCTGCCCTGCTTGTCCTGGGAATTCTTTACAATCCCTACGGACACATCCCTCAGCTTTGCAGTTTACCATCATCATCCTGGCTGCTCAGCCCCTGACAGGTAAACACACAGCTACACTGATGCCTTCTGCCAGGAGCGCAGAAAAGCCACAGGGACAAGGCAAGTTTTTATTACGGCCTTTCGGCGGCAAGTCAAATTCATTCCCTGAGAACCCTGCACTTCTCCCTCCTCCCAGGATCTATATTCCCATCTCCACTGAGGCATCTTTAAACAGCACTCTTCCATACTGTATTTAAGGCGTGTTAAAGCTCCTGCCTGAAATTCACAGCTCCCCCTCCCCACCACTGTGGGGGGTTTTTGGGGCACTTGCTTTGAGGTGCAGCAGCGTAGAACCCCCAGAAGTTTAGCAAGCACAGCAAGACAGCAAGGTTTAGAAAGAATTAAAAAATAAAGCCTCAACAAGAAAGCTCCTTAGAGGAATGCAATTGATTTTCCCGAGCCTTTCAGACCACGTATTTTAATTAATATTTATCCTACCTACTTAAATGCCATAATCTGTGCCGTGTTAGAACTGCAGCATTCGACAATTGATGCCATTAATTCTGCCCACCATGGCATCTCCCTCTTCCAGATGCAAAGGGAAGCACTCAGCAGAGAACAGAGGGATTCTTGCAGCCTTCCACGTGTGCTGGGAAAGCAGCAGCAGCTGCAATAATGTGCTCAAGCAGATAAACGTTCCAACAACAACGGGAAATCTTCCCACTTACAACAACAGTGCTTCTTAAAGCGTCAATTTTGTCTTCCCCCCGTTTGCAAGAAGTGCCTGTTGTCAGCTTAACTCAACAACTGTTTCCAAATAGCAAACAGCTAATGGGCCACTGAGAAAAGCTCTTAAAAATTCAGCCTGTGCTGCTCCAGAGCTGAGCTGAAGCTGTAGAACCCCCTGGAAATAAGGGGCTGGAAGGATGGGCCATAGCAAGTATCAGAGCACTGACACAGGGAAAAAAAAAAATACAGGAAAAAGAAATTCTACTGCCACAGGAGAAGCTTCAGTGGAGAACCAGCTCATTTGAGAGCTGCTGAGGACCAGAAACACTGACTCTGCTTTTGGGGAAGGAGGCAGCTTTCCACACAGCCAGCCAGAGCAGATGAGGGAGGCAGGAGAGCATCGCCACACTCAGCGCATCCAGAGAGATCCGTGAGAGCTGACAGGAGACATCAGAACCACCACTCCCGGCAGAAATCCCCATCCCTGAGCCCAGAGCACCAGAGGACACCCCTTAAATTTTTCAATTGATATGAAATGGAAACCAGCCATCATTCCTTTCAATTCCTTGGGGGAGGAGGAGAGAAGCTACAGAGGGCAGAGCCCTTTGGGGCAGACTCTCAGGACAGGAGCTCCTGCCTCCTCACATGCCACAAGCTCCAAGGATGCAGCACCTTGGGGGCTGCTGGTTAAGGAGAGGAGCTGCATCCCACGGGGAGGAGTTCTGCTCCTCCATAACATTTTCTACAGCTTCCCACCTCAGCCAGGTCACCAAACTAAGCAGTGGCATCTCCACCACTGTTTCTTCTCTGGTACGAGATTTGGGGAGGATGAAGGGTTAAACTCCCCCAGCACTGCACAGCTTCCAGTGTCACCACAATTTTTACAGCAAACCCATCTTGAGGAAGGCACAGTTTGTCTCAAATTCAATTGCCCTACACTACGAGGTGGTCACAGCACTCGAGGGGGAAATTAAAATAAACCTCAAAACCCAAACACCTTCAAGTTTCAAACTACAGGGCTTTAGCAGTGGAAGACTCCTGATATGTATCAGGGGGCCCTATTAAGATCATTATTTGCTGTCAGAGTCTTTAAGCAGCATGCAGCCTGCTCTAAATATAGACCCATTTAAAGCTTTTCTAGGGGAAAAAAAAAAACATTTTAGAAAAACCTAAGTGACTTAGAATCAAGAGTGACACCAAGACAGAGCCACAGCAGCGCAGACAGACTGCACCAAGGTGATTTTTAAAGGCAAACCCGTGCACCTGCACTCCCTGGGGAGATTTTCAGTGGAGAGCCTCATCTTCAATGCTCTGCTGCATTTGGTGCTGCAACACCATCAGCGATTCCTCCTCCCTGTTCTGGGGGTTACCTGTCAAATCCATTCCCAGGAGGGAACCTGCCTTTGTTAGGGGCTTTACAGGTGATGGACACCTTGGCCAAAACCAGTTTTCCCTCCCAAGATCTCTGCACCACAGTCCCCAAGCACCCGTGGGTCTGCCAAAGCACGAGCAGTTAAAGCTGGCAGAGCCCCAGAAAAAGAACTCCTATATCCTTTTCAAAACTCCCCTTTTATGTACTCCAGGGAATACTGTCGTCTGTGCACATAATCCCCTTGGGAATCCTGAAGTCTTGGTGAGAAATCCCTGGAGCTGGTTATAAAACACAGAAATGCTTTTGATCGCGGGGCAAACGCCAGCGTGAAGCGGTGTTTGCTCCCTCTTTGTTCTCAGAATCCCTCCGGATTCTCCTTCCCTTCTCCCTGATGGTGTTGTAGCCTTTTCCCTCACTCTTTCCAACCTCTCCTGTGGGGTGCTGCACTCTCAGTACCTGCTGCAGGGGAACGTGAGCTGCACCACTCACCTCCCAGCTGAGGGCAGCTCTCTCCACTTCCACAGAGTAATATTGCCAAAAACCCTGCCCTATTCCCAGGAAACTCCAAAGGACAGAGGGAAAGGCTTGCTGGGAGCACACGCTTCTCCCCAGACAGCGTGGGCACGAGCATCCTTTTGAGGATGAACACACTTCGTAACAGCCACTTTGTAAGCCAATTAAACCAAATCAAACACAAAGCTCCTCTGATTCCAGGAGGAGTGACTTTAATGGTGTTTATTCTGTTAAATTAATCCAGATTAATTTCTGCTGCACACATAAGATACACTATTCTTACGTCAGTGCGCTGCCCCAGCTGAAGATCTTTATTACCGTGGCATTCTTTTCCTGCAGCCACGTCACATTTAAGCCTTTCCTGCCTGTAAGGTGACTCCAACCTCTTCCCTACCAGATTTCTCTTCCCAGTTTCCCAGCAGACCAAGCCACCTGGCAGCAGGAGAGACTTGCAGCAGGATTAAGATGCTCCATACGGATGCAGGAAAACAGCTCGTGTTTCTTCTGCGAGAAACAAACAATTCTAATTTGGAAGCTGCTTTTTAATGCAGTTGGGTTTGGTGTTTTTTTTTTTTTCCCCTCCTCCTGCTTTTTTAGAAGGCTGTTTTGAGCATAAATGGGAGGTTTGAAGCAGCACTGAATCTTAATGGGCCTCTCACGTGCACAGGCAGCTGCTCGCTGCCAGACTGGGGCTGCTTTGGGGAGCTGCTCAGAAACACGCACAGACTCTCCTCGACAAAAGAAAGTGGGAGCAGCCTTAAACGCTCCTCTTTTCTTGTTGTATTTCAAACAACTGACTCCGCCAGTCAAAGAACATCCCCTCCACTGCAATCCATCTCCCCAAAGGGGAATCAAACCACTGGATAAAAGGGACAGAACCACTGGCAGAGGAAGCCCAGGCGGCTTTGTGGCAGAGACAAAAGCAGCGATACAAAAGCTCAGCCCTGCTCCCTCCCTCCAGGAGAGCCATAACCAACTTCTTTACCAGAGAAATGTTACAGCTGTGTCCTGTACCCAGAGCCTCTCCCAGGTGGGGGTCACTGTGGAGGGAGGAACACACAGGTAGTGAAGGCCCTGGTCTGGATCTGCCAGCAGCAGCAGGGGAAGAGATGGAGCAAAGCTCCCGGGAGAGTAATCAAAGGTTCCAAGCAAATCGTGAAACCTATTTCCTCCTAACGAGCTGCTCCATTCCCAGGAGCTGTCACACTCGTCCCTGCATTAGCTGCGCTGACTAAAAACCAGTCCCCAGCTCTTTCCAGGGTACAGGCATGGCGGAGGAGCTTGGTTGGGTCACCAGACCTGCAGAGCTCACCTTATCTCCATCCCATCCTGTGCAAGCTCAGCCTTCAGCCTGCTGGATTCACACAGTCCTGGAATGGTCTGGGTTGGAAGGGACCTTAAAGATCATCCAGTTCCACCCCCCTGCCATGAAACACCTTCCACTACCCCAGGCTGCTCCAAGCCCCGTCCAGCCTGGCCTTGGACACTTCCAGGGATCCAGGGGCAGCCACAGCTTCTCTGGGCACCCTGTGCCAGGGCCTCCCCACCCTCACAGGGAACAATTCCTTCCCAATATCCCATCCATCCCTGCTCTCTGGCAGTGGGAAGCCATTCCCTGTGTCCTGTCCCTCCATGCCTTGTCCCCAGTCCCTCTCCAGCTCCCCTGGAGCCCCTTTAGGCACTGGAAGGGGCTCTGAGCTCTCCCTGGAGCCTTCTCTTCTCCAGACTGAATTAATATATTAAAAGTTATATATATCAAAGACTTTCACACCTTCCTGGACACTCAACAGCAGTAAGGGACGCTCCCTAGATGCCCTTTCCTCCAAACAGCCCTGGGAAGTCAACTTTGCCGCGATGAAGAATTTGCCTCCTTTGGGACCAATATCCTGAATTTTGTGCTGACAGTTCACAAGAGGGAAATCTGTTGACGCAGAGGCTGTGGTGCTCCACGTGCACTTTTGCACAGCAGCTGTTTAAAGGCAGCGTTTGGAATGCAGAGGATGAAAACACTGAGGGAGAGACCTCAAGCAGCCCCAAGAAATAGGAAAAGAAAATATCAGCAGAAAGACTTCTGGGACACTTGATGCTACCCTCTGCCTGTCAGAGACCACTGGCTCCTTCCACTTCACAAAAGAAATAGAAACTTCAGCCTCAGGCAGAGATATTTGATTACAAAGCAGATAGGGGTTAGCAGATATCAGCTGGAGTGCAGGAACACAGCCAAGCCAGGGCTCTGAGCCCAAACAGCCCCGCTACAACAAACTGCGAGGGGAAGAGAAACTGCTCTGACACACACAACCCGGGACAAACAGGATTTCTCCTCACAGCTGTGACAAACCCCAGCCTGCAGCCCGCTGCTCTTCACTGTCCATTTGCTAAGCACATCCCACCGTTCGCGTGGCCAGAGCATTTCCAGTAAAGCTCTGGAGAGTCAGCGTTCCTGGTAGCTCAGCATCCCTCACGGAGGGGAGCGAAGGGGCGGCGCCCTGCAGGAGAGAGCAGAGCAGCTGCAGCACTGCCCAGAGAGGTGGAAAATGAGGGGCTGCCCTCTCTGCACCTCAGCCAAGCCACGAATGGCAGGTTTAAACCAAAGAAGGAGAGTAGATTTATATTTTTTGGCTTGTGACATCAAGGTCTGGGAGGGGCTGCACGATGCTGCCCAGCCCCACAGCAGGACATTTTAGGCCAGTGTTTTAACATGACCAGAGCCCCTCTGCTCTGGAGCCAGGCTGGGAGAGCTGGAGGTGTTCACCTGGAGAGGAGAAGGATCCAGGGAGAGCTCAGAGCCCCTTCCAGGGCCTAAAGGGGCTCCAGGAGAGCTGGAGAGGGACTGGGGACAAGGCATGGAGGGACAGGACACAGGGAATGGCTTCCCACTGCCAGAGGGCAGGGATGGATGGGATATTAGGAGGGAATTCCTGGCTGTGAGGGTGGGGAGGCCCTGGCACAGGGTGCCCAGAGAAGCTGTGGCTGCCCCTGGCAGTGTCCAAGGCCAGGTTGGACGGGGCTTGGAGCAACCTGGGATAGTGGAAGGTGTCCCTGCCCATGGAATGAAATGATCTTTGTGGTCCCTTCCAACCCAAGCCATTCTGGGATTCTGTATCAGGGCCATCATACAGGTCCACGGGACACTTGTGGACCAGCCCCTTGTCACCAGTACAGCCTAAACTGAACAAATTCACAGACACATAAAGCAGTTTAAGGCACATCTTGGCTTGAAGCAAAACCCTCCCTGAGCAGAGAGGCAGAGGTAAGAGATCAGGTGGTCCAGGAAGCCATTAAGCAAACTCTTCATGCTGAACACGAGTGTCAAGGTTTTGAGGAGCTCAAGTTCAGAGCCCCCTGCAAGTCATTCGTGACTCGAGTGTAAACGATAATCAGCCAAATCCCAGAGCTGGCACTGGTGACATCCAATCCACCCACAGATCAAGAGCCTAATACCACATTTTAAACCCCCCAAAACACAAGAGGAACTGAGCATTTTCTTATACTTGTACACAATAGAATTTATGAAACAGATAGCAAAAGCCATCCATCTTCATTTATAAGTCATGGCTTTTGCCTTTGTTAAATTTAATTGCTTCCCCTGTGGCTTCAAATCAAGGGCAGATTCTATTAAAAGTAATTACTTTGCTGTGCAGCTGGCATAGCAAAGTTGCTTGATAAAGGTTAATCTACTAAGTGATGGCAGCTACTAAATGAGGGTGATGATTTTCATTAATAACTTCGCGGGGAGGATGATGCTGGAATTTACCCGTGCACTGACACGACAGCCACAGCTCCAGAGGGCCCTGTGTCCCCATCCACGGCCCAGGACAAACAGGACACTGGGACCACGGGGTCTTGCTGCAGGTGCCAAGCACTGGCAGCTTGCTCCATGTGTCACCCACATGGTTTCCACTCACATTCATCCTCGGGGATGTGCAAGGCGTGGTCTGACCCATCCCTGGAAGTGCCCAAGGCCGGGTTGGACAGGGCTTGGAGCAACCTGGGATAGGGGAAGGTGTCCCTGCCCATGGCTGAGGGTGGAATGAGATGAGCTTTAAGGTCCCTTCCAACCCAAACCCTTCTAGGCCAGTGCAGAATCAGCACCCCCACATGACAAGCTCACTCCAAGCAATTTGCTTTTTAGGATTCTTTCTGTTTTCCATAGTTTCAGCAGAAGAGAAAGCAGAGGCTCCTAATAATCATTNTCCCGTGGGTTTAGGCACCAGGACGTGCCAACCCAGTGCCTACTGTGGCAGATTTACAGAAAAAAAAAAAAAAACCCCAAGCATTTTCATGTTTTTAACCATCAGAACCTGGTTTTATAAGCAAGCTGTAGATATTTCACAGAAAATTAGACCAGCTCTCTCAACCACAGGAAAGTTTTACACCATAAATCACAAATGCCTCTGAAATCAGGAGCTCAAGCAAAAAAAAAAAAAAAAANCCAGTGCAGAATCAGCACCCCCACATGACAAGCTCACTCCAAGCAATTTGCTTTTTAGGATTCTTTCTGTTTTCCATAGTTTCAGCAGAAGAGAAAGCAGAGGCTCCTAATAATCATTAGACAGAGTGGGACCAAACTCAGGAGGAAGGCTTCAAACAAACTCCTCATTTTTGTTTCTTTTCTTCCTCCCTTCTCCCTGCAGAGCAGCAGCCCAGAAATGCAGCAGTCTGTGCAAAAGGCCACTTCTGTCACACAAATAATGGGAGAAAGGCTAGAAAACATTAAAAAAAAAAAAAATCCACTTTTTCCCCCCCCACTAATGCCACCTTTCAGCTGTACTGGAGGATTTTACTTCTCCCACTCACGACCAGAGTGTTCGGTTATGCAGTGACAGCACTGCTGCTCTCTCCAGACTAACTAAAGCTGGTCTCAATGATCCTTCGTGGATCCCTTCCAACTCAAGATATTCTATGAATCCCGTGGGTTTAGGCACCAGGACGTGCCAACCCAGTGCCTACTGTGGCAGATTTACAGAAAAAAAAAAAAAAAAACACAAGCATTTTTATGTTTTTAACAATCAAAACCTGGTTTTATAAAAAA
>VZTF01006413.1:87199-125523 GCA_013397755.1 Cnemophilus loriae
ACTCTAAAAGATCTTAAAAATAAGGACTCTAACAAAAAAAAAAAAAAAAAAAAAAGAAATTTAAGAATTAGAAGCTTAGCACCAGCTATTTTTAACATAATACTGAGAGTAACACCCTGCGAGCAACACGCACACATGCTCTATGAATAAAATAAAAATTCAGCCTTCTGCAGACGCCTGCCCCTCCGTGAAGGGAGCTGCCATCTTCATGTTGAAAGGATTATTTTCCACGTGGGAGGCCAGAGAAAAGTGGGGGGAGAAAAAAAAAAAAAAATCCCAGGAACCTGCTAGGAAATGCAGTCAAAAGGGCAGGTTGTCTCCTGTTTCAGCAAGCAGAGGTGGTCCACACAGGATGGCTCTGGCCTTACACCATTAATTGCCCTTCAGCAAATTAATTAGGGAATTAGGTACCTTTCAGGGAGAGGGTTGAGACTGAAAGCTCTGAAAGGGGTGACCTGCTGGTCCCCAAATCTTAAATATTAACCTTTGAACCATCTTCCTGTAAGCTGGAAACACATTTTTGCACTTCCCTTCCAACCCCAGCTGCACAGTTTTCACCCCATTAACCACAGGCATGTAAAGTCTCAGCTGCCAGGGCTCGGTCCCTGTCTCAGGCAAGGCCCAGATGGGACATCCAAGCCTCAATTTTCCTCCTGTTAACAAACAGGCATCACAAGGACCTCTGTTCCTGCTCCTCCAGCAGGACAAAGCCCTTTCAGAGCAGCACGTTGCTGCTCCTTCCTTGCCTGCTGCACTGCACGAAGCCTCTTGTGGCCATTCCCATCTCCCAAGTGCTTGGTTTCCCTGTGGAAGCAAAGCTCTGCCTCGTGTCTGTGACAAGGATTTGTACTCTGGGGGTTTCCATTTCCCCTTGTTAGTTATCACTCCAGAGCGATAAAAACCTCCTCGGGTCAGATGCAAACAACACGTGGCTCCAACTCCCTCTAAATCAAATTTCACTGGAAAGTCACGGGAAGCTCAAGTATTCCCAAGACTAGAAAGAGAAAGGAGCTATTTATTCTTGCAGTTACACCAAGCGAGAGCTGAAAAGGTGTTACATTGCTGCCAGCTTAGCTACACATTCAAAAATAAATGCGTTTTCTTGGTGATGGTGAGAGTGCAAATCTCCAGGGAAAGCAAAATCAGAATGGAAAGGCGGCGAGGCAAAGTTATTTATTCAGACTACGGCTGTCAGAAGGGTCTGTTCTGATCCAAGGCTGCCCTGCTGCCCAGCAGGGAAAGGTGAGCAGCCCTACCTGCAACCGGCAGGTGGGGAAAAAGCAAAGAATTCCTCACTGGGAGCAGGTGAAGCAGCCCAGGGATGAGCACCCAGCGCCGCTTGTGTGAGCCAGCAAGGCAAGGGCTGTGTCAGGCTCTCCACGAGCAGGTTCTGCTGGTGATTACGTGAGGGAACAAGCGGCAGTTTCACCAGAGACCCCCTCGAGTAGATGAATGGAGCAGTCACGACCGTCCTGCCACGGTGTCACTGCTCCCGAGGAGAGGATGGATCCCTCGGGGACACGAGCAGCCCCTCGGGGACACGACAGGGAGGTGCTTAGAGGGGGAGAGGATCAGGCCTCGCGTGGCAGCGCTCAGCAGCTGCAGCCATCGAGGCCGACGCAAGCCAAGATGGATTTTTGTTCCGAGTCAGACTGCGCTCTCCAAAAGAACAAAGAGATTTTAGGCCAGTGGTTTAACATGACCAGAGCCCCTCTGCTCTGCAGCCAGGCTGGGAGAGCTGGGGGGGTTCACCTGGAGAAGGGAAGGATCCAGGGAGGCCTCAGAGCCCCTTCCAGGACCTAAAGGGGCTCCAGGAGAGCTGGAGAGGGACTGGGGACAAGGGATGGAGGGACAGGACAAGGGGGGATGGCTTCCCACTGCCAGAGGGCAGGGATGGATGGGATATTGGGAAGGAATTGTTCCCTGGGAGGGTGGGGAGGCCCTGGCACAGGGTGCCCAGAGCAGCTGTGGCTGCCCCTGGATCCCTGGAAGTATCCAAGGCCAGGAGCAGCCTGGGATGGTGGAAGGTGTCCGTGCCCGTGGAATGAAACACGCTTTAAGGTCCTTCCAAACCACTCAGTGGAACAATCTGGAGATAGGATCCCAAAATGATGCCAGCTCGGCCCTACAGCTCCAAGTGCTTTTGCTTGGCACGCGGCAGAAATGCGAGCTGCAGCTCTAGGCTTTGCATGAGGCTCAGTAAAACCCAGCCCCGAGCATGCCCAGGAGCGTGTGACCCTCTCCGGGTATTTCTGGTGATTTTTGGCTAACAATGTGTACATTACACTGCAAGCCACCCTGGTGGAGCGCTGCCAAATGCAAGGCAGGAGCTATTCCTAGCGCCTCCAGCCTGAAGAGATGTTACATTTCCAGAGCAATCTGGATATTAAGAGCTTTAACATAAAAGGAGAAAAGAGGAGCTAAAAGTGAGTTATTTGTTTCTTATTTTTATGGCCACTTAGCAATACGTACCACAGGGAGGAAAGAAAAAAAAAAAAGAAAAAAAAGCACACCAAAACCCTAAAAACACAACCACCCTTCAGATTTTCAGCTAAAAATAGGATATTGGATGCCACAGAGCTCCCTCTTCATCATTTTCTGGATAAATCAGCCTGAGAAAGAGCACAGCCAACCTCACAGTCACCTGCAGAGTGGGATGCTCACGCACACAAAGCCAAGATTTAGAGCTAACCCAAAGGCAGAGCCTCTAATTCATCACTGTTTTAATTGGTTTCGGTCCCAAAAGAAATACTTCAGTAGACATGAACTGAACCTGGCAGCCACGCAGGGATGGGAACGAGGCACACGCTGATTCTAGATGGAGATCTTTAAACCACAAGACCAAGCCTTGGACACTCAAATTGGTTTCTGTGGAAAAGCTCTAATGAAATTTTATGGCTCCTTCAGAGCCACAATAGAACTGGTTGAATTCGAGCAACCTTCAGTGAAAAACATACATAAAACAAACCTTTTCTTCCCCCCTTTTTAAAAGGGAAAACCTTGCTGCTTTAAAAAATGAGCCAGGAAGGAGAAGCTAAAGAGAAACTGGATAAAAAAAATGCCCCCCCTTTAAAATCAAAGGTATTTTACACCTCCCCTAAGGCACCAGAAAGTAAAGATAATCATGAAAAAGCTGAATGAAGCAAAAGTTTTGTGGAGGTTCACGTGTGGATTTGACCTAGATACAGTGAACATTCTTGTGATTAATACAGAGGTTATAATTTTATACCAGAGCGCTCCAACTCCAGCTCTAAAACAAATTGGACAGAGTGTCTTATTACTCCCTCATTCCCCTTGATAGATCAACTAAATATCCGCATACTTTAATTATTTGAAACAGACCACAATTCGTTATTTCCCCTTTGAATTCTGGCACGGAGTTGGATTTTCTTTCCTGCCCCGCAAACTGCATCAAGCACAAAGGGATTGGGATACTACAGGAATATTAAACCCCTTTGCCCACATGCCAAAAATGTGTGGGAGGCACCGAGTGCTCATACCCACACTGCACACTCCACTACACCTGAGAGATTGTTTAAAGCTAAAAAAAAAAAAAAGCAGTTGAAAAGGAAAATTTGAAAAGCAAAACAAAAGCAGGTGACTGGGGATGTTTCTTCTCGGGTTTCAGAGCAATGGGGTTTGCTTGACATGCCAAAGCAGGATGTTATGGAATGGTTTGGCTTGCAAGGGACCTTAAAGATAATCTAGTTCCAAGCCCCAGAAGTTTAAGAAGTCTTTAAAAACTCCAAATCAGCATTGCTTTGCCACTTCTGCTCCCATATAAAGCTGGGTTTGTTACTGTCAGCAGGGCTTACAGCCAGTCACCCCTTCCCTGCTCCACCTGGGATGCCCCCAGGGCCTCCCAGCCATGAGAACACAGCTCCCTGTCCTGGCCTGACCCCACTTGGGCTCAGTTACAGCAGTTAAGTGACCGTGGATGTTGTCACAGCATCAGCTGACACCTGCACCCACCCAGCACCCGAATTTAGTGGCAGCCACGCAAAATTCGTAGCCAGCTTAACAAATCAACAGCAGGTCAAACATTTGCAGGAGATACAGTAGGGAAAAAACTGAGAGGGGTTTTATTAGAAAAATTAAACCTCCTTAGGCATAGATTAAGTTTCCTATGAGACACAATGTCCTGGATCTGGGAGCAGGGAAAACGCTCTGGCCTCCCCAGCAGAGCCCTGGGGGACACCTCCTCACCACACTTCAGGCAACCACCTCACTCAATTAGATGAAAAATTATAAATTACAGCATCTCTGCCAGGGCAGAGCTGATCTAAGGCTGCTTGGATGATTACCACCCCTGCTCTGACTTGTCAGGTGTGAGCATCGAATCACACCTCCATTCTTCACCTGGCTGCTGAGGTTTCCTTCATTTTTCACCAATTAAGCTTCCCCAGACCACCTTTTTCTCAGCTTTAATTGTTTCGTGAGCATTCTCCTGGTTACCTGAGTAGCCAGGGTTGATTTATAATGTCCTGCAGGTAATTAATCCGCTGATGCCAGCCTGAGCAATCACAGAACAGGTTGGGCTGGAAGAGACCAACACATTAAACACCATCTCATTCCAGCTCCCTCTTTCCCAGCCCAGTTTTCTCCATTGGTGGGGACAAAAAAAAAAAATGTTGCTTTGGAGAGAAGGAGGCAACACAGGTACATGAATATCTATATTAATATCTGTAATATCTGCCACGAGCTTTGCAGCACCTGGTTGAAGAAGCACAACCGCCACCTCCAGTGAGTGGCTCCTTTCTAACCCTCCAAGCCCATCACTTGCTCTGCTGTCTGGCCAAGAGATGCTCCCAGGCAAGCCACGGAAAAGGTCTTTGGATGTTCCCTCCAGGGGAGAGGAGAGCAATGAAACAGGGATATCAAAGAGCACAGCCAGCTCAGGCATCTCCATCCATTTCACGCTTTTGGGTGTTGGTCCCATACAAATTCATCTTGCCCTACAGACAGCATTTTAGAGAGAATAGAGGAGAAAGTTTCTCATCTCCTTACTTTGTGTCCAGAAGGCCAAAATCAACACATCCCTGCAAACAGACCGGGACAGGTACTAAACAGCTGAAGAATTCATTTTCTCCCCCAGGCTACATATGCCTAAATGGCATTTGATTCCACTGAAGGCAGATTCATTTTTATCTGGAGAAAGCAAGCATGGAACGTGAGCTTATTTTGAACAGAATCAGCATTGTGGTAGCCAAAGCTCATTAATTATGAATTTTATCAACTGCTCACTGAGGTTTGCTCTGCTAGCACAGTGTAATTGCCTGCAAAAGCAGTGCTTTCAAACGAGAAAAACGCCACGCTATGAAATAATCCACATCCTTCCTTCCTCCCTTTTCCAGGAGAGATCCTTCACTTGTTCCAGAACAATTACAACGCTGGGAGAATCCTCGAGGTTCTCCAAGCATATTGCCAGAGTATTCATTGCCAACGAGAAGTGCTGAAGGGCATAACTGAGTGAAGCATGAATATGGAGCACAGGAAGGAGCTCTCCGGGGGTCCTGGCAGGGTGCTTAAGAAATTTGTCACTGAATATTCCCGTATTTCAAACGTTTTCTGCTGCTCAGCTGGGCCGTGAAACAAGGACTAAAAGCAGCACCACCCCACAGCCCCAGGGGTTCAGACAGTGAGTCAGCCCCACTCAAACACAGCGGCTCCCAAGAATCCCATTAAGTGCCGAACCAAGAGAAAACATCACCCGGCAGCTCTGCAGGGCACAGGCAGCATTTAACATTACAATTATTTAGAGACACCCATTTTAATCAGCAAGCAGAGCCTCTCGACTTAATTTCATTTCACATGCACGCACACACACACACACAGAGACCCACCTTGGCAAAGGCAGAGCAGAGGCTTGGAGGTGATGAGGAGGATCATCCTCCACAGGACAGCACCTTTGTGGACATGCAAAAACAGCACTCCCAGAGGAACTGGGTTTCAAACGAGCTTTCCAGCTCAACAAACTCTCTACTACAGCTCATCCACCAACAACTCTCCACCTCACTCCCTACTGCTCTGTGCTGTCTCTGCCCTTCCTTAAGTAGCATTTTTGCAGAGCTGCCCCACCTGTGGCTGATGGGCCCAGCTGTGCCTCGTGGAGAGTCCATTGGAAACAGCTGGGACCTTCCCTGGGACCTTCCCTGGGACCTTCAGGAGACTCCCCTGCCCCCAGTCTCCATCACTTAGCACAGAGGGATCAACAAATGATTTTGTCCGTGTTTGTTGGAACTAGATGGTCTTTAAGGTCCCCGCCAAGCCAAGCCAGCCTGGGATTCCACGTTTCTGCGCGTTCAGAGAGCGGCTGTTGGGCAAAAACACGCCGCTCCTGTCTGCGAGGTAATCGGGGACGTGAGATGTTCTCCCAGCAATCGAAGTAAACCTGGGGAACAGAGGTGTGGGAGTTCTGCAGGAACTGAGATCTTCACGGTCCCCTTTGGGTCCCAGCAGCGGGGAAGTGCCCAAGCTGAGGTGAGAGCAACACCCCCACAACTGCGGGGTGACCTTCACAGCTGCAGTTCTGTCACCACTGGAAATGAGGTCTGGCTCGTCCCCTTTGTCACCCCGATGAAAGCATTAACTCGGCTGATAATTAGAGAGGCCTCAGCCAGGTATGTTAATGACTGCGTAAAGAGTTTCTGTTAATCAGCTGTCGGTGAACAATGGTATTTCTCAGGATCGCTTCCAGATGCAAAGCTGTTGGAGGGTATTTTCATCAATGATCTGCATTACATTTCCTCCTAATCAAGTTCCCAGTGATCTTTTGATTGGGATGAAAGGAGATACAGAAGTACCACTCAAGTCTAGAGTGATCCGTTTCTCTTGTTAACCCCTTCAGGTGAAAGCCATTTGAACGGCAGGAGATGCTGGCCACTAGTTTGACCAAATTTTTGGTAACACCAAGAAACAAATCCTTCCCCAGCACGGCAGGACTCAAATCTGAGCAGCCAGCTTGGTGTCACTGCAGAGGAAAACTCCAGCAGCCCTTGCCTGGTGAGAGCACAAGCCATAAAATGTGCTAAAACGAGATAGATTCACAAAATACCAGCGAGCTCCGACGACTTGGAGGGAGCGAGTGCAGCCATCTGTGCCTGGCTCCCAGCAGCCAGGCTGCCAGAGACTGTGATTAGCACTGTCCAGACAGATCTTCTCCTGCCTGCTGTCAGCAGCACTGTCTGTTCCAGAGCCTGCCCGTGGCACTAACAGATGTCCCGAGCGCTTCAAACGCTTGCACAGAGCTCTGAGTTTGCGTTTCGATTCCGCCCGGTGTGAGCTCTGGTGCTGGAAGACACGGAAAAGGTGCAAATAAAAATACAAATGGGGAAAAAAACCAAAAAACAACCAAACAATAGATCTTCTTCCTAGGGGTTCAATGAATAAGCTAAAAATGCCCATTTGGCATCTTCTTGTCGCTGGAGGAAACCTCAGCAGAGGTGCCAGCAGGTGGGAGGCAGCACAGAAAGACGGCCAGGGCCAGAGCTGAGCTGTCAGCCTGAAGCAAGGATCTGCCATGTGTTGGACCCTCCCTCCCTGACAACCCTCTGCAACACTCCCAACTGCTATTTTGGTGAGATAACAAAGGTTTTACCTCTTATTTTCTATCTAGGATGTCTTGCAGTTATTCCTACAAGGTGCATTGCTGTTAAAATATCCTGAAAAATCTCCCAGGATGCATTTTTCTGACTACAGAGGTCTCAATTAGTGCTTTCCAATCTGTTGACACAGCCTCAAGCCCAGCCAGGATGGATAATCCAAGCCAGAATTGAAATTCAGCTCTGCTCTCCACTTGCACCTCCCAACGAGAATTTCTCTCCGAATAAAACAAAAACCCTCCAAATAAATTTAAAAAAAAAAAAAGAGAGAGAACAAAGAAAAAAAAATCCATCACAAAACAGACAGTTGAGTAGGAAATAAATAGCCCAGAAATACAGCAACAGCTTATGCATATTTGAAATACCCCATGGCTACAGGGTGTAAGCTGCATGAAGAGGTCTGAGAAGGGCCTTTGGGGAGCACTTTCGAGTTGTGGTAGCTCGGAGGAGCAATCACTGGAGCAGTGTGACAACAAGCCTGCCTAGGAAAAGCCTCTCCAAAGCCACTGAGAGCTGTCAGCTTTGAAAGGAAGCAGCAGGAAAGCCGGGGGCAAGCTTGAGCTGCTGGAAAAAGCGGAGTCTTCCCAGCAAATGTTTTGTTATCGGGCAAAATAATTATCTTACAAGGCAACGGTTATCGTTGCTAATTAATAAGTGGTATGCTTAATAGAAAGCCCTAATTCGAGTGGCGAGGCAGGGCATTAAACAGGGATTTGGCAAGTGGAAAAGCACCTCCAGCTCCGTGGGTTCCGGGGTGGGGGTCACTCTCCAGGGGGTGGCCACGTCAGTCTCATCCCAAGTCATGGAATCACGTCCCAGCATCCCAGAATGGTTTGGGTTGGAAAGGACCTTAAAGCTCTTCTCGTTCCACCCCTGCCATAAGCAGGGACACCTTCCACTAGACCAGGTTGCTCCAAGCCCCGTCCAACCTGGCCTTGAGAACATAATTTTGGTGCTAAATAATTCAAAAGGACACCCAGAGTGCCAGGGATGCTGAGTTTTGCTCCTTCCTTCACGCCGTCTCTCAGAAATCTGCTGCAAACCGTACCAAAGGTGATTTCTAGACTCGTTTCAGGCTGCTCAGCGTCTGCAGAATCCACGTTCCCACAATTACTGCTGCAAAGAGAGCTTTCAAAATCCTGGTCCAAGGGCATTTTATCACCTTGGCTGAGAAGTGGCAGGCAGCAAAGCTGGCCCTGAATTTGGAACTCCCAAGTTTAAGTTGTAAAATTTCAGGGAAGTTTTTTTCCGCTTTATTTTTTCTTTTTTTTTTTTTTTTTGGCGAGTTACTGGAAAACCAGCAGGGGTCACATAACCCAAAATAGAGAGTTTACATGTGACACAAAGCTGTTTGCTTTCCAAAAGCTGGAGTGGGATTGGGACTGGAGGGTGTGACAGGACATTTGGCAGTCACTCCTCAACTCTGGCCTTCCCAGATAAGAGTAATGACAGGTCCTAGAGCTTGGCTTGGCTCATTCCTCGCAGAAGTGAGCCAGGAATGTCAGCAGGGGATGGTGCTGGGTTTGCCCACGGGAATTAACATCAAACATTCCCTGCCCGTGGCAGGGGGTTGGAACCAGATGATCTTTAAGGTTCCTTCCAACCCAAACAGGTCTGGGGACTCGATCTCTACCGCCACAACGGCATCGCTGACTGACGTTTAAGAGTCATAGCATTTCTTGTATGGTACCAAGGTTGGGCTGGATGATCTTGGAGGTCTTTTCCAACCTAAATTATCCTGTGATTCTGTGCCACACATGGAACCAAGCCTGGGGTTAGCAGAGGTGAATTTTAACTGGCGCATAGCTGGGTGGCGAAAACACTGCCGGAAACCAAGCTCGTTAAAGGGCGAAACGGGAATTGCCAGAGGCTCGTGTATGCATGGTCACGCTCTAAATGGTCTCAACACCTCATAGAAGTGAAAGGGGTTTGCCAGGAAGGCAGGCAGCCCTGGATGGGGCCAGTATCCCCTTCTTCCCAGCTGGAGTGTACAGAGGGACCGGCAGATCCGAGTGATGTTTTGCCCCAGACTTGTGCTGGCCTTACCAGGATCTGCCTGAAGGCAAAGAGCAAGGACTGGGATTTCGTGGCTTTGCTTGCTTTTTTAAGGACACAGCTGATTCATACAACAAGATAAAAATTATTCTTGGGGCAAAAAATAATCCTGGAGGTTGCTGAAGACAGGCAACCTGACTAACTTGATACCTCCAGTGGAATTCTTGCATCGAGTCCCAGCTCCTTGCTGAAGTCACACTATTTGCAGTTGGACTTCTTGATGTTAAAGGTCTCTCCCAAGCTGAATGGTTCTGTGATCTACAGCAGCATCACCATCCACCCCCAAAAATCTGAGACACAAACACCATTTAAACACACCGCGGATGCTACGGAGGATCAGCTACTGCACGTAGGTCAGCCCCAAGATCACCCATCACCGCCCACATTCGGCATTGGAATAGGGACAGGAATAGGAAAAGCTGTCACCGTGAGGCTGCAGACCAGCAACTGATGCTCTGTGCCATCTGCCACCCTCACCAAGCGGCGCTTTCCCAACCACGGGGCTTCCAGAGCTCCTCCAGAGCCACTTCCCACCCCCGCGTGCGACCGAGGCCAGGCGCTCGTGCTGAAGGGTAGAGACCCCCAGCTCCTCCTGCCAGCACAGCAAAGCCTTTCTGCTCTCACACGAGAACTAAATGCTGGAAAATGTGGCTCCCAGCAGCCCCGCTGGAAGATGCCAGCATTCACACTGTGACACTTACAGTCTGTCATCGACGGCTGCAGGAGGAGAGAGGTTCTTCTCCTCCACTTCTGACCCCAGCAATCAACAAAATTTCCGCTTCCATGCGGAGAACGTTCAGCTTTTCACCCCGATGAGCGCAGAGAAAGTTAAAATACACACAGTTTAGGCTCATTCGCTTCTCAAGTTTCTGAGCCGTGGGGTTGAACTTTGGTGTCTGCTGAAGTCATTCTCAGGGTAAGGGAACAGGAGCCCTTTCTGGACGTGCAGCAGTGCTAGCACTGCAGCAGGGTTGTCCAAATGGGAAAAGGCTGGGCCGAGGATGTGGCCAGCCTTGGACATTTCCACTTTTCCACCCCGTCTTCGTATCGAGGTTAGGAACAAAGCCAATTTAAGGAGCCCCCACAGCTCCAGCAGCTCTCTCCCTCTGCCTCTTCCACACACAGATCCCAGAAGGGTATTCTGAGCTTGTTCTCACTCTCCACAGCCGCCGGCTTCACCTTCTCTTGTCTCGCTCTGCCCTCGCTCTCTGAACCCCGGGAGCCTCCAGGGGCACTGCCAAATCACAGCAGCTGTTCCCATCCTCCTAACACGTTAGCAGGGAGCATTTTCCTACAGAAATCCTAAGAAATCTCCTTCCTCGCTTCTCCTGCAAAGTGGAAGCGTCGATTTTCCACGTGACCTAAAACAATTATTCCACCCGAAACTTGTGGAGTACTGGATCTGATATTCGCTCAACAGTCAGATATTCCGAGGTCAATGTTCCACCAAAGGGTCTCCAAAAATAAAAGGGGCAGTTTTAAAAGAGCTCTCAGAAAGATTTTACAAAGGTGGGGGAATTTTCAGAGAACGAGACTGCAAACGGGCTCTGTCAATGATGTTTTGCTGCCCGGACATCTGCTGCTTCCTAGAAATAAGGCAGGAACTGGAAGAGTTGAAGGAATCTCCCTTATAGAAGAAAAATAACTATATATTCACACTGACAGAGCAAATAAAAATGTTTAATGTGGATTTTAGAACAACCGCGACGAGGCCTGATGCATCACTAGAAAGGCAGGGTAGGAAGAAACAACAAGGACAAGGGAAAACAGCATTATTTACACTTGTAAAGATCATGGCCAGTTAGTCAGGGGCTTGGGGAAGAAGTTCCCCTCTAAGATTCAGAAGCTGCATTGCAGAGCCCATTTCAGGGCAGTTGCAGGTGATAAAATCTATAAAAGCAGGAGCTCAACACCCATTTCATCGTCCTCCAGCAGGCAGAAAGCATCCGGAGCACCGTGAGCTACTCCTGCCTCACCGTTTGGAGTTCAGCTCCTTCTGGAGCCCAGCTTCACCACCGTGCTCACCCTGCTTATCTACAAGTCTCCTGGAAAAGGAACCTCAGCCAGGTCTGACTGGCGTGGCCAAAAAAAACTCCTTGCCAAACAAAAAGCTGGCTCCACATCCAACGCATCGCGGGCTGGGCGCTCAGAACACATTTTCCTGAGGAAAAAGGGATGGCTCGCAGGGGAAAACAAAACCGGGAGAAGGGTAGGAAGGTTCTTTACTCCAGATATCCAGCCGAAGTCCTGGCAGCTTCCAGGGATCTGGGGGTTTTGCTCAATGAGGCATCCAGCTCAGCTCACCATGACATGAGGGGCATTTAACAGAGATGATGAATTGGGCCCAGGTCTCTCTGTTCTGGAAGAAGAGCTCAGCTGCCTGGGCTGAAGAAGCAGCTGTTGCTGCTGGAGTAGCTGCCAGAGAAGAAGAGAAGTGGGAGGACCACAGACTTCAGATGCTCCAGCCTGGCTCAACTGGAAGCTGCCTATTTTTGCCAGAGCATTCCTGCCCACCTCACAGGAAAACCAACCCTCGTGATCTACCCCCAGCCCTGCTTCCTGCTGCTGGGCGAGCCAAGGAGCCCGAGCGTCTGTGGTGGCTTGGAGTGAGGTGCCAAAATCACCAGTGCGCTCATGCAAGTGCTGAAGTAACACAAACCTGAAGTGACAAGCTATTAAGCAGCTTTTAATTCTCAGCGTTGTAAAGGATTTATTAAACGCCACACTTGCAAGGCCAGGACAAACAGGGAAGTGGGAATTCAAAATAACCTGGCAATCTCATGACTCATTCCCTGGGGAGCCTGGGCAGTGCCCCAGCACCCTCTGGGGGAAGAACCTTTTCCTGGTATCCAACCTAACCCTGCCCTGACACAGCTCCAGCTGTTCCCTGGGTCCTGTCCCTGGCCACAGAGAGCAGATATGGGAGCTGAATTCCGCTCTCAGGTCTCCCTTCAGTCTCCTCTTCTCCAGGCTGCGCAAATTTTAGCAATAAATTAAATTAATTTCTCCCAAGGCAAGTCTGTTTCGCTCGTGACAGTAACTGATGAATGATCTCCCTGCCTTTGTCTTGATCCAGATTTTCCACCTTGTTTCCTCCCTCTGTCCTGCCAAGGAGGAGCAGTGAGGGAGCATCCAGGAGGGCATCTGGCAGCTGCCCAAGGCCAGCCCACCCCATGCGGAGAGAAAGAGACCTCCAGAACAGAAAACTGCTTTCAGAGGCAGACCTAATTTGGCTTGGAGTTCAGGTTTTGGCTGTCCTATCCTCTCCCCGCCCCTTGGATCTCATTTCACGTTAAGGTGAAAGGAATGACAGCTGATTTTTCAAGCCTGGGGACACTCCTGTGACATTTGCACAACGCCTTTTACCTGGGAATGTGCCGGCAGCAAACTGGCTGCCACTTGCAGAGGGAGCATCAAGGAGTGCCTTCCGCTCGCACCAAGAGCAGACAAGGTGCAGCATGAAGACACTTCAAAAAGTGCTTTTTAAATTTTTTTTTTATAAAAAAGTTTATGGTTACTGTGAGAGCAAGCAGCTGATGAAACCACCCTGCCAATCTCTTTCAGCCTTCCATTTTGTTCTGCACCGTTTTCTTCTTATAGCCCATCACTCGAAAAAAAAAAAAAAAAGATTTGTTTCTTCTCCTCCACTTTACTCGAAGAAACCTCAAATCACAAGTACAGCCTGGCTTCTGAAACAGACTTCAGCAACTGTCAGGATTCCCAACACCCCGAGACGTGTGTGTCACATCCAGCAGAAGGGAAGGAGGACAGGTGGGAAAAGAGCGTGGCAAGCAGCTGAGTGTCACCCTCCGTGTTCCCAGCATCCCAGGGAGCCTGCGAGATGCTCCCTTGCAGAAGCCAGGGAATGGTTGCAGAGCAGTCTGGGAGCAAGGAATGGGGCTGTGACGTTTCTCATGAGGCCTTTCAGCTCCCAAAACCTTACAGGAAAGCAGTGAGGCCTCACCTTGAGTGCTGCCTCCAGCGCTGGGGTTCCCAGCTCAGGAAGGGCGTGGAGCTGTCGGAGAGAGTCCAGAGGAGGCCACGGAGATGATCAGAGGGGTGGAGCAGCTCTGCTCTGGAGAGAGCCTGGGAGAGCTGGGGGTGTTCACCCGGAGAAGAGAAGGCTCTGGGGTGACCTTACTGCAGCCTTCCAGTGCCTGAAGGGAACCTGCAAGAAAGAGAGAGAGAGACTTTTTATAAGGGCCTGGAGTGCCAGGACGAGGGGGGATGGCTTCACACTTACAAAGAGAAGGTTTAGATTTGATATTGGCCAGGAATTCCTCCCTGTGAGGGTGGGAGGCCCTGGCACAGGGTGCCCAGAGAAGCTGTGGCTGCCCCTGGATCCCTGCAAGTGTCCAAGGCCAGGCTGGACGGGGCTTGGAGCAACCTGGGATGGTGGAAGGTGTCCCTGCCCGTGGCAGGGGGTGGAACTGGACGCTCTTTAAGGTCCTTTTCAACACAAGCCATTCCATGATTCTATGGAAACAAGAAAAATTAATTCCTTGCGCCTCAAAATCTCTACCGGTCCCATCCCAGAGGAGCCCAGTGCACCTGGCTCTTGTACAGCTCTTTTCAGTCCATCTGATGATGATGACACATCTTCGAGATCTTTGGTCTCAAAGGCTTCCCATCCTACTCAGCAGCAATCCAATATTAGGGGCTGGTTTTGCCAACATGACCCTTGGTGGTGTTCCGTGCCCTGGAGGCTTCAGCTGGAGGCAAATCTTTGGTTATTTCAGCAGGAGACACCTTTCGCAGCAAAGGAAAGGCTGCAAGGTCTGGTTTTCCTGCGGTCACACAACTCGGCAGCCTCAAGGAGAGCACAGATCACACGGAGATCTCATTTCTGCCTTCTCATTTTAATCTCTTCACTTAAAAAAGATTTAGATGGCATAGAAAGGAAGGGGAAAAAAAACCAAAACCAAAAAACCCTGACATTTGGATGCCTGCCTCTTGATGTTCAGCCAAAAAAAGAGGCACAGCTGCAGTGCCACGCTGGCATTTAACCACCACAGAGCCCGAGCACGGGGCAAAGCCGAATTATGATGGGTGATGGTTCACAGGAGTCCCAGGAGGAGCCACCCAACAGCCTTGTTGTCAGCAGGAGCGAGGCCAAGGATGGCTCCCGTGGTTCCCTGAGAGCTCCTTATCTCCTGATGTCGAGGCCTTGCAGAAGGCCAGCCAAACCCCCTGGCTCACGACGTCATGCTCACCAAAACTGCCGAGCACCTGAAAGCCACCTCAGCGTTTGAAGGGTGGTGGCACCCATCCCCAGGGCTCCACCTGAGCCTTTTCAGAGAGCACACGCTCCCCAAAACACGGTTTTAATGTTGCTGAGAAGAAGCAAAGAGTGAGCGAAGGACAGACACACGGAAATACGTCGGATTTTTCTTCCCCCTTAACCTTTCTCCAGCTCATTCCGGAGCTTGCATCCAGCCTCGCGAGTAACCAACACGGCCACAGGGCTAAATTCAGGACTGCTTAAAAATCCAGCTTTTAGCCCTCTGACAATCAGTTTCATGGAATCTCGTGGCCCTTGGGGAAACGAACGACCTTGACACAGAGCTGGTTTTCCCTGTGCAGCTCCCTGCAAAGCCAGCTGACTCTGTTCAGCAGGAAAAGCAGGAGCAGAGCCCAGGCTGGTGTTACTCGGAATATCAGCTCAGCTTCCAGGATTCTTGAAGCGGTCGCTGAGGGAAAGGGAGAGGTGAAGAAATATGGCATTTCTGTATTGCATGGCTGCTATACATCAACGTCCCCCTAATCAACAACAGCTGAAGAACTGCAGAGCGCAGGGGGGGAGAACAAAACCCTGTGGATATTAAAGAAACTTTTATATCTATATGTACACACGCATTGACACGTGCACATCCATACTCAGTCTCCAGCCAGCCCATTAAACAACCAGGAGATGCTGTAAATTCTGGGAGGAGGAACAGCATCTCCTGGGTGCAGCTTTTGCTCTAATCTTGGTGTTTTATTTTTGAGGGCCACGCCAGCCATGGAAAGCCAAAGCCTGTGTCTGCACTGTGGAAAGAAAAAAGCTCATCTGATGGGTCCAGAGAGGCAGGTTCTTCAAGCTACCTCCTGATGGACGGGTTGGATTTGGCACTGCTGTGTGCTGTGAACATTTGGGCCTGAGCAGCAGGGATCACACAGGATCACATAATGATGCATTTGTCTTTTAAACCCCAAACCCTCGAGGGCATGGTTGTGTCATTCCGAAGGCTGACTCTATTAATCTAACAGCAGATGCAACGAGTTCCCACGAGCACTCCCCTGGTTCCAAAACCTTCCAAGGAGTTGGTGGGGGGTGTAAACACAGATCGATCTCTTGTTTAGGCTCCGCTGACACAACTATCAGCATGACAGATTAGCTGTTATTTGAACATCCTGCTTTCCTGAAAGAAACATGTGCCAGGAAAAAGCAGAGTGAGACCTGAACACACCACCCCCACCACCCCAAAATTACTGCTATCCCTGTACAAACAGCCCCTGGACGCCCAGGAGACCCAAAATTCCTGATAACACCAAAAGAAAAACAAACCTGCTCTGCCCAGGTGTTCGGTGGATGGCAGCGAGCGTAAGAGCAAAACCGATGTGCAAAATGAGATTCAAATTAAATTCTTTCTATTTGAGCTGCCTGAACAGAGAGAGGAAGAGCTGTGCAGATGGCAAATCCTGTACCAAATGATGAGTCAACCCTCCAAACAGGGGGGCACATTTTAGACCCCGGCGGGTGCAATAAAGCCAGCGTGAGGTTGACTTGAGCGATCTCCTTGCCTTGTGGGAGGTGCTGCCCTTGCACTTGTTCCTCTGCATCCCTCACACCCATCCAGCCCCTCTTGGTTTGTGTCTTTGGGATCCAAACAGGAACGCAACCCCGCGCTGGGCTAATCTCACTGTTCCATTAATCATTTATCTCATCAATCATTTCGAGCCGTTTCCCTCGGGCCACCCAGCCTTGCCTGCAGCTGCCAAATTTCAGGCTCGTTTCATCTCTAACCTAGTTTCAGAGCTGCCTTGTCTCCCTGCCTTTCATGTTCTCAGCTCGTGTTCCCCTTGCACACTTGAACTGGCTGTCCCTGATCAGGGAAGAGCAGGATGGAGGGGGGAGAAACGAGGGGAAGACAGATCCTTTGTGATTGTTGTTTGCTCAAATCGCTCTCTTGGAACCAGATGGTGGCTGACTTGTTTAATTCTCCTCTAAAAGTGGACTCAAAAGAGCAAGTAACCTCAGAGTGGGCAGCACTCCACGCTAGCAAGTACCTGCAGGTCCCTAACCGTGGCAAAACATTTGTGCTCTGTGCCCCCACGCAGCAGCACGTCCTGTGGTTACGTTAATTGGGATTAGTGCAAGGGAACCTGGCGTGGAGTTCTGGCTCAGGCGTTCAGAACATCATTTACCAGCTCTGGAACGAGCTGGTAAATGATATTTTTTAACATTTTGGGGACTGGGGAGGTGCGTTTTCAGGACAGCAGTCACGTCACTCTCTGCTGTCCCGGCAGGGAAGCGATGAGACATCCGAGGAAGGACGAGGCAAAGTGCTCACAAGACTTTCAGCTGAGCCTTTCTTGAGCTCTGCCACGTGTCGCGGGCTGCTGAGGAGCGAATTTCCCACTCTTGGCAAATCTCACGTATGGGCAAAAATTCCTCCCCTTAGTCGAGAGCTGAAAAGCGTCTCCTCCACGTAAACACACATCTCTCCCGTTTCTCCTTCTCTCTAGGAGGCATAAGCACAAGAAACTTTTGGCAAACTGGCCCTTGGCTCTGGGAGCTTCGAGGTGAAACCAGCCCAGTTCCTTCCACCGCCGCCCGCACAGGGGCTGCGCAGAGGGTGGCAGGTCTGGGAATGCTTAGGGTGGGAAGGAAAACCATTCACACCGGGTCCCACAGAAGCCTCATCCCTCAGTGAACATCAAGTAAAGAAAAAGACAGAGTTTGAAACCCGAGACTTGAGCCTTGCATTTTCTCTGGTTGCTCAGAGGGGCAGATTCCAAAGATCCCGCTCAGCTCCTACAAAGCAAGTTCCCAGGATTTGGAATCCCCTGCGAGGCCAAGAGCCCTGGCTGCGAATACAAAACACGGGGAGTCTCCTGCACCAGAAGCATTCACATTCAAACCCTGGCAGGCTCCAGCCTCCCAGCACATCCCTGTGGAATTCCAGCCCTCTGCTCCGAGCTGCTCTTCTCCGGCAGAGCCAACACTGCAAATGTCAATCGATGGCAAGGCACGAGCACCACGCTGAGAATCTCTGCTCTTGCTCACAGTGGGGACCAGGCAAAGTCTTCAATAAATAGTAAGTTCTCTTTAAAAATAGGGATTTTTAGGGGAGCTGGATTGCTGGCAACTTTATGCAGAGTTGTTTCAGCCAGAGAGGGATGAGAAATGCAGAAGTGTCAGGACACGGCCTGACAGCAGATGACAACTAAAGAGTCATTTTGTGGTGAAATAGTCACAATGAACAGTCGTTTTAAAGAAAGATACAGTCACACAAGCGTGGCAGAAAACCAAGGCCTATTATCTCAGCTCCAGGCTCTGGTTCCATCCTCTTTCAGTGAAGGAACTGAAATCTTTGGCACTCTCCAAAGAGCACCCAACCACTCCCTTTTGGTCTTTCCTCAGACACCTCCACTTCAACAGGTGTATTTTCAAACTTTGGCACACAAGCTTTTAGGACAAAAAGCTGTGTTTTGGTTCACTGACCACATTGCAGATGCACAGATCAGCTGCTCCAACCCTTTAAAAGGGGGTGTGTGTGTGTCTTTCTTGATTCATGAACCTCATGTATTTGCATCCCTTTCCAGAAAATTCACCAGCAGGACCTGTGAATGCTTTAACAGAGCTCAAGAAGCTGGAAAAAAAAACTTGCATGGACAAGTGGGTTTGTTCAGTTCTCTCCAAGAGGATAAAAAGTTGGCAATTAATAAAACACCAGCTTAGAAAACCAAACAACTCAAAGGCTTTTGCAATCGGTTCTAGCGTTACCTGTAGTCAGCACTTCTTCCCTTCAAAATACCCTGGAAGACCATTCCACTAAGCAGGAAAGGTACAAAAATATCCCTTAGCAGCATCAGAGACCACCCCAGGGTTTTCTGGTTTGTCTTTTTTATCCACTCTATCTGCTCCCAAAAGCCCTTGGCAAGCCTGCCTAATGGAGATTTCTCACTGTTCAGCAAGACTGCCTCCAGCATTCAAACACAAAAGGAAATTAAAGACCTTTGAAACATGCACAGAAAAGGTTATTGGGGTTTTGCTGCCCCATCTTCAGGTTGACAGTTGGACTCGATGATTTTAAAGGTCTTTTCCAACCTAAAAGATTCAACAAGTCTATCCCAGTAACCCACAGGTGTCATGCAGCCCTAGGTTTAAATGTTTCTGGCCCCCATTCTTCTGCACAGGACCTCTTCTTGATGAGATTCTGGGGTTTCATTTTCTCTTGAAATCCACAGCCTTCCATTTGGGATGTTGGGTTTTTTTTTCCTCTCCATTATTCATTCCAGATCAGGAGGCTCAGCCAGCAGCATCACCTTCCCACTGCTCAGAAAAAAAATATTCCTTCTCCAAAAGCACGTAAGATTCTTTTTAAACTCTCATTAATCAAGGCCTGTAATCCCTGGGATCCTGCCAGGCTTTGTGGTTTTCCTGGTGGCTTCCTCCTTCAAGTCTCACAGATAAATGATGCCCTAAACCAGTTTGGTTTCTGGAGGCCAACACGAAATCCCGATTTCCTTCTTGGGCCACGTTTCTCCCGGCTTAATCTCCCCCTGATTTAATCTCCAACGAACATCTAGATCACTTCCAGGAGCTTTACTCCCTTGGAAGAGTTAAGACCCATGTTTTAAGCTCCCTTTTCCAGGTCTAACACTGGTTTTCCAGCCCAGACTCCTTGTTTGGCACAGAGGACAAGCAGTGCCCACAGACACGTCACCACCACCCTCTCTCAGAAGCCTTCACCACGTGATGATTGCAAATTGCTCCATTTCCTTCAGAGAATTCCCACTGTGCCATGAGACAGAGGCAACAATTTGTCCTGGGAAAAAGTGGTGGGGGGCGGAGGTGGGGGGAAATCAGGATTTTAAAGCGAGCAGGATGTTTGAAAGGAGCAAACACTGTGGCAGCTGTGAATGTCAGGCAGCAGCAAATTTCTTCCTGGTTGTGGAAGCATTAATTAGCACACCTAATCTTCAGAGGCATTAGGATGCTTTTGCTAAAGTTAAGCAGCTGCAGTGAATGAGCTGAGCTCCTGAGTAAGAGGAGAGGTGGGAGCTGGGAACAGCTAGAAGACTTCACCTCTGAAATCAAACCCTCTCCACAAACAGCATTTATCTCTCCAGCTTTCCTCTCACCCAAAGGCACTGCACAGCCAAGGCAAGGGGTGGCTGGGAAATTTGATTTAAAGCCGTTTTATCAAAAAGGATAAATCTGTCGTGCAGGAGAAAGAAAATTCCACTGTCCCACGGAGTACAAAGCAAAACCATCTTCACGCCTGGAGCAGAATTTAAGCTCTGGGCTGCCACAGGCAAAACAAGCACTCCAACCTGGCCAGGAGTTTTTTGTCTCAGTCATTTCTCCTCTGCATCCCCTGTTCTCTTCACCATTTAAACACACCGAGCCTCCTTGCACAAAGGTCATTTTATCACACAGCTGGCCAGAAACCAGGAGGGGGGAAAAAAAAAACGGGAATAATTTGAGAACGGAGATGCTGCCTCCCCTTGCATTCGTTCAATTCTGACACCTAGTGGGCACCGGCACCAGTGGAGAAAAAAGGAGCAGGAGTGGCCAGCCACGCTCACGACAGCCCTGGAATTAGCTCCTGATTTATTGTGCCACGGAGGACGTTCTCCACCCTCAGCACAGCTGTGGCTCCTTAGGACCCTCCCAAGTGTCCGTGCTGATCTCGCAGATGTGCTCTGCTCCGCGGCAGAGCCGATGGGGAAACGCTCAGATCCTGCTCCCAACGGCTCCCCACTCCAAATCAGGACACAGATTTGGCAATCGAGGCCTCTCCTTCATTTCAGAGAGATCGTCCAGGGGTCAGTCTGGACGAGCAACCTGAGCTGAGGTTGCTGACAGCAGAGCGTGTGCCCGGAAATCTCCACATTCCTCCGGGATGAGCAACAGCCTTCTCTCTAACATGGGCTAGGCTCCATCCAGCTGATCATCTCTGCTCTTTGGGAACTTTTCTAGGCTAGTTCCATGTAGGACTGAACCCCTCTTTATTGCTGGTAGTCCTACCCACTCCCAGCTAGCCCACGTGAACAGAATTTGCCGCAGGGCTACCAACGCACCAGTACCAGTCCCGTGGTGGCACAAACCACACCAGTGCCTGGCAGTGGTCACAGAATCACAAACTGGGGTGGAAGGGACCTTAAAGACCATCTCAGGGCACCTCCCACTAGACCAGGCTGCTCCAAGCACTGTCCAACCTGGCCCTGAACACTTTGAGTGGGAACAGCTGTGCCATGATGCCAGAAGGAGGGTCTGGGAAATGAGATGCACCCTGGAGCCCAAACTCCACCAGTGCTGACTGAAGGGAGAGAAGGGATCCGAGCCCAGTTTTTCTGCAGCATCACTGTGTGGTGTTGTCCTTCAGCCATGCCACACCACGGGAATTCCTGCCCAGACACTGTCAGCGTAAAAAGTGTTGGGGTGTACAAAAAACCAAGCAGAGAAAATGAATATAAAAGCAGTGATTCCGCCAGGGCTGCAGGTTTTACTGCGTTTCTCAAGAGAGCAAGAAGTCAGCAGTTTCTACTCTTCCCTGGGGACAGACTGCAGTGCTGGAGGTCTGGGCAGGGGCCGGGTGTCCTGTCCCCCGTGGGCAGCTCCTGCTCATTCCCCAAACCACTACACAAATCCAACCCCTCACTCCTTTCCTCATCCTACAACTGCTCTGCTTTGGAAGGGTGACAACATTTCACCTTCTGGTGAGGCAACAAAGCTCAAACAGTCACAAAGTCCCTGTCTGCAGCAAGCCCCAGTCTCATCCCTCATGGCTTTGCTGTCTCCCTTCCCTTTTTTGCTGCCTCAGAGTTTCTGAACAGCCTCAAAGTCTGCAAGAGGAGAGAATTTCCACTCTGCACATTCCTTCCAGGGCAAGCAGTGCCTCTAAGGGTGCGGGGAAAGCTCCCTCCCTGTCCCTGCTGCAGCATAAATCTCCACTCCCCGAGCAAAATCCAACAGCAAAACTCATGGTCTGCTTACACAGCCCAAACCCTCAGCCAGGGGAGTTGGAAGGGAGCATCCCTAGCAAGGATCGTTGGTGTGTTGGAGCATCGAGTGCTCGAGTCAGCGATTTGAGACCAGGAAGGGCTCAGGAAAGCAATGTGGACAGAGGAAATATTGCTCCCTGCTGCCAGATAAACATCTGCACAGCAGATGCCACATCAGCTCCTAGGTGTGAAGGCATTTGCCATGCGTGCAGCAAGGAGCTCAAAGTACCCTGCAATCACTTTGGCCGGGGGAAAAAAAGAGTGAAACAGGGAAGAGCACAAGCCCAGCTGAAGCTGGTTCCACTATCCCAGGTTGCTCCAAGCCCCGTCCAGCCTGGCCTTGAAGGGGTGATGTTCCCAGTCCTGTTCACCCAAGCAAAGCAAAACCACCATGGAAAAGGAAAACTTCACTTTTTCTGCCAGACCTCTACACCTTCTCGGCACCTTCTGCTCCCTGCTGCAGGTGATCATCGAGGCCTCTGACGATATTTTCTCAAGCTTTTGAGATGGAAATTCCTACAAATCAGGTTACCATCGCTGCAATCAGGAGGGAAAATTAGGTGAGAGTCAAACTGGGTGGGAAAGTGGCTTTAGAGACAAAAAAATCAGTTGATTTTGACCCATAAAGCCTTAAAAAAAAACCCCAACAAGAACCCCCCCCCCAAACTGCACAGCAAGCTTTCATTTCCCAAAGAGCCGCAGGGTGTGGAGAGAACGGGACAAGAGTGCCAAGAGCTTCTTTCCCAGGTGAGGAACACATCAGAGGTCTGTTCTAACCTGGCCTTCTTCCAAAAGCCATTAGTACCTGGCAATCCCCGTCATCAGCAGCCCTCAGCCCTCCACATCAGCGACCAAGTACCCATTAAAGGCAGATTCCTGGTGGGCTACGACTCCAGCCTCTGCATTTGGAGCGGGGCTTCTCTGTCTGCTGCTGCTGCTGCAGCCCGGAGAGACAGGAATTAAGCGTGGGTGTATTAGTTTGAATAATCAATAATTAGCCACGAGCATCACAGAAAACTACAAGCAAGCAGAGAGCAACGCAGAACAAACAGATGGAATAACGAGCTTTTAATAGCATCATTATGGGGTGGTGGAAATGTTCTGGACACAGTTAAATTCTTCCCAGGGAGACCTAACTGTCAATGGACAAGGGTGTATTTAGCATCTCATGAGCTCCTCCAGTGGCCATCAGAGCAGAAAGTGAGTTTGGGGAAAGACTCTCACTCCACTGCAGAACAGTTTTTTCACCGAAAAGGAAAGGCCAGGGCATCAGGTTCTTTCTTCCCATGCTGGACCTTTGAATCTCGATTCTTCTCATTCTCCAATCTGCTTTAAAAACAGGGAGGAAGGAGAAATGTCAGAGCTGAGAATTTGTCTCGCATGTCACAGAACCAACCAAACATCCCTGGGAAAAGTGTATTCAGCTTCAACGAGTTGCTTATTAATTTGCTTCCCACCCTTTGGAATCTGCAGAAAGAAACCCGCACATGCAAAACATTTCATATGTGCACAAATGTCACGGCAATGGCTAATTAGGGTAAAAAAAAAAAAGAAAAAAAAGGAATAAAAAGAAGCAGACTGTTAGAAAAATTAACAGCAGTGAAATAAGCCCCACGGGACACAAATCAACACGTATTGTCAAGTCTCAAAAGCAGAGATGGTTGAGGCTGGAAGCTGATGTATGGTCTGCTCTGAAATGGATCTGAATTGAAAGCAGAATATTCAGGAGAAACTGGAGATGTGTTTTTCGGAGGGAGCATGTGACAGTTTCCCCAGCACTCTGTAGCCTAGACTGCGTCTTCAGCAAGTTGGTCACCATGGCAACCTGAAATTTTCCTGTAAGACAATTTCGTTAGTAAAATTTTAGAGATAGACTCGGGCGAGGAAGGAGAGTCCACACGTTTGGAAGGGATTAAATATAGTGACTCTCTAAGAACAGCTTGTCCAGGAGCCCCTGAATCCTGCACAGCCCTGGAGATGGGGGATGCCAGGATCAGCAATCACTGCTGGGGACCAAGGGACAACAGAAGAAACAGGGACCTGAGGGAACACGGGAAATTCCAGCTCAGTTTAAGGAGAAAGTCTTCCCCTGAGAGGGTTCCTCTCTGGAGCCTAAAGAGGATGAAGGATCTCTGTCCCATGGTATTCCAACCTCAGCTACACAGCCCTGCTTTGAGAGCTCCTTCCCAACTGCCTGATTCTTTGACGAGCCCATTTCTAAAATCCAGCACGGAGCAATAGGCCGAGGGCAGCCGAGAGCCCTTTCCTTTCCTCCAGTGAAGGAAGTCCTGTTGGTTTTCTGCTGGAATTAGGTGAAGGGGCCCGTGAAGTGCAACAGATCGTCCAAGCCCCGCGTCCTCCCTAAGGAGGAACAATTTCCTCCACGCAGCTGTGGGTCTGGTCCTTCAAAACAGATCGAGAAGAGGGGGACAAAAGGGCAAGACAAAAATTGCTGCTGCTCACAAGCACCAGGAGACTGGCACAGCGATTCTCTCTCCTCTCTGCCCTAACACCTCTGCCCCACCCCTGCGATGCCTTTCCCTGTGGTTTTAAAATCGAGAGCTAGGCACGGGTAAGGGATAAAGGGTTTTTACCTCGGTATTTAACAAGGGTTTTTATGGTGCAACACTTGGCCACGGTGGAATGCGCCGAAATGCACGCACACGATAGATGGTGTGGACAATTTTATAGACCTTACAAATTAGCATATCTAACGAAGATGCCCCTATGAGAGGCTTGGATGAATAGCGGGATATCCCCCAACCTGAGGTATTCCCCCCTGGATGGGCCTAGACTCAGCTACAGGATGTGTTCTAGAAGAGACCTTGGTTTCCCAAGACAGCGTGGGGCTTTCCGGCCTCCAGCTGCGAGGCCTCCAGGATGTTTGGTCTTCCGGCCTAACAGAATACCAGGACTCTGCTAAGTTATCAAACAGAAGGAATTACAAATCTGCATGCTAAGAGCACTGAGAATACATTAGAAGTATATAAAAGAAAAGGCAGAAAATCATCATGGCATCACCTGCGCCACGCTCTGACCCCAGCAGCGGGAAAGGTCCTGCCTGGCTCTGCTTCCCTCCGAGCCCTTTGCCTCCGAACAGATGACAGCATGCTGTCCCCTGCCACGGCGCAGCACGGCTGCCAGGGGACACCGAGGACTCGGCCATCACCTGCAGGCTCAGGATAAAACAGCAGCCTGCCATTTCCCCAAGCTCCGAGCCGCTCCGGCTCTCGCTCCCAAAGCTCATCCGACACGGAGCTCACGGATCCCACTCTGCAGGGATTTTCCTTCCCTCTGGTGCTTCACTTTTTTTATTTTTTTCCCCCCCACAGAAAGCACTAAGCTGCTTTATGAGAACTGTAGGAAGTGGGTGGGTGAAACGGGAGAGGCAAAAAACAAAGATGAGGATAGAAAACCGCAACTAAAATCAAGCAGCTCCTTAATGAGGACACTGGGGATTAAAGCTCGTTTTTCCATACCCCAGGAGAGCCGTGAACCCTGCTCTGTTATTGTATTCATAGGAGACAGATAAACAAGCATCCACGTCACCCTGAAGGTCAGATCCTGGATTTCTCAGGTATGAAAAGAGGCCCAGGGCTGCCTGTTACTGTTCCATTGAAAATAAAAACCCCACCCTAATGTTTGAGGATGCCAGTCTATCCACTTCTGCACCTGCAGTGCTGCTAATCAGCTCCTCACAACAGCAAGCTGTGCCAGGTGACAGAGACCTCAGCCAGAGTGCAATTGTAAGGAAAATGCAGAAAACTTGAGGAGCAAATCACAGCCCCTCGGCTTGATGCTGAAGGAAGTTGATTTCCTGTTAAAAGAACCACTTTCCTCATGTGATTAATGAGCGAGACACAATCAGTGTTCACCATCTACTTGTATTTTGCAAAGGCAGGAACTTGCTTCTTGATTCTCCTGTTCGAGGACATGAAGCATTGCTGGGGAAAACTCCAGATACAACTCACGGGTCAGGCTTCACCCTGCACAAGAAAAAACTGCCTTAGGCAGGTGATTTTGGAAGAGCAGAGCACCAGGGCCCTTTTTCTCCCTGGGGATCAAGGTGGTCGGTAAATCTGAGCCGTTTTCAGGCTCCTCTTTGCGATTCAGAGCCACGAGCACCATTAAGCAGATTGCAGCTCGTTGCAGGCTCAGGTTGTTAACAGGTGATCAGCCCTTGTAAAGCAGCTTTCCCCCCCATCCTGTCACTCCCTGTGTGCCCGAGCTATTTATGGGAAAGACTGGCCCCAGAGATCGTGCCATGGGAATTTCACAAGCTCCCCAGTTCTGGAGATGGGCTAGGAAATAAATCCAGAAAATCTGATTAGGACTTGTCACTGAAGTAAGCTCATTAATCATTGATGGGGTTTTTCATATGCAATTTCTAATTCCTGCAGGCACCAGCAGACTGGTGGGTCTGAAGGCTGCAGACTTGAAAATGTTCTTTATATAACAATGGCACTGATTTTTTTTTTTCCCCCCTCCTGAATATTTAGCACATTCTAATAAATAAAAAGAGCTACAAAGCACCAGTGAGTTCATTTAGCCTAGCTCCTTGCACAAAGTCAGGCACAGAATTGTCCTGAAATAATTCCTGTAGCCAAAAAGATAAGAAGGCCTAGCTCAGAAATGTAAAATCCAGCATGAAAAACTGTCAGCCACTTGCCTGAGCAATTTTTGCAGCAGTCAGTTACCCACTCTGGTGCGTAAAAGAAAAAAAAAAAAAAATCACATTTCATTTCTTACCTGGACTTGTCTAGCTTTGCCTGTCAGCACCAGGTTCTTTCAGTACGAGATGAAAGCCTTCTATTATTAAATTGCTATTTCCCCAGCCTCCCCCAAAATCTTCTCAGCTAAGCTAAGCCAGCCGAGCTACTGCCATTTCAAAACTCAGCACTCGTTTCCCATGCCCCCACCAAACACTGCATGGCTGGTAATAATGCCAGCCAGGATCACACATATGCCAAAACCCAGGGAAAACAGCCGGGAACAACTTTTCCTGGCCTCAGACACAGGAAATCTGTTTAACTTTTGGCTTCAAACGAAACCCTCTAATTCTGGATACAAGTGACATCAGGAAGATTCCTCTCCAGGCTTTGCAACTAATAACTCAAATTGATTAAAGCAAGAGAAACGAGGGGCTTTGAGGGTGGGGTTGATATCCTCTTTAAATCTCCTGATGGATCTGCCTCTGAGATGTCCAAACCCCAGGAAACTCGTAGGAAACACAGCTCCATAAATGACACTTGCATGAAATACGGCTCCATAAATGACACGCTTGCAACCCATCCTCAAGAGCAAGCAGAAAGTATTAAATTTCGAACTGCTCTGGCTTTCAAGAACCATAAATTCCTCCCCGCCTGCTTCGCGTTCTATTTTCAGGAAGATTTTACGTCTTGCTTTTGGTTTGGGGATTTGTTAGGCGTTAGACACAGGAAAACAAAGCATTTCTGAGTGCTGCTTAAAGGGGATAGGCTCTTCTCGGGAGCCAGAGAATTAAAGATACCTGGCACTTTCCAAATGCAAAGAAAAGTTAGAGATTCCTGTAGGAAGACAGGCAGTGATTAAAAAGGCTTATTGGCTTTAGTGGCTCGGGAATGGACTAAAATAGCATATGGATTTAATGAAATAATTCTTACAAACGGAGCGGAGTGCCTGGGTTTTCCTTTGATAGCTCGTTTCCAGGAGAGCAGGAGGCTCGTCTCCTTCAGCACATCGAGGTTTACCACGGATATGCTTATGAGTAACATGTGTTAGCTTTCGGTGAGTCACCGGTGCTAAATTCCATCTAAAATCATCCCATTTCCAACGCGGCAGGCTGGAGCTGAGCTCCACACGCAGGGAGCACTCAGTTCCCCCTCACCACGGGGACACAGACCTGCTAATGATATGTACCCGAGTGCTCGAAGCCTTTTTAATCACAAAGACAGAGCCGCTAAGTAATTTCCTCTTCCTCTCCCAACTACTTTAAACCTGTTTAGCACGCCAAAGAATGAGCTCATTCCGTGTCGCTAAAACTCTTTCAAACCACTTCCCTTCAGATTAACTCCTTGAGACTGGCAGGTAGAGCATCAGCAGCAATTAGAGCTGCTCCCACGCAGAGCCGCAGAGGCAGGTCAGAGAAGGTGCTTTGTGTAGGATAGGCCCTGCCAGCTCCAATAAATCACGGGTGTCTTCCATTATCATTCCCGTTAATTGGGTTCCAAACATCTCCTTCGCGGATTCTCCCAGACAAGTGCTTCTCCCTGGCAAACTACACCGTGGTTCTCCCAGATCCCTTCAGCTCCCGTTTGAGGAGCTGTGCGGCCCTGGGGGAGTGGATTTGGCACAAAGACACGGCCACTCCTCCGTATCCCTTCTCTGGATATGCTCCAGCCCCTCACTGTCCTTCTCGTCACGAGGAAAATGGAAGTGGAAAGGCCAGAACCCTGCACTAAACTCAAACTCTGAGTTTACAGATGGATTTTCCTGCATGCTTTTCACACCGCCTGTACCCCAGGACACTGGTGTACGTCGGAGAATATGGGATGGAGAACTCAAAAGAGAGTGACAGCCACGAGCTCTGTAGCTGGGATGTCTTCCCAGGAGTGAAGAAGCTAAAAGTCCTTCATCCTGAGCTGTCACTTCCCCACCTTGCCACAAAACCTGCAGACCCAGGGTGTATATAAAAGCTAAGCCTAACTCTAAGCCTACCCTAACCCAAACCCCATCACCGTGGATGGTCCAGATCGAAAAGATGTAGGAGCAGCAAAGCTGGGGCCGTGCTGGGATGGCCTTTTCCAGCCCCAGTGTTCATGGAGATGTAGGATCTTTGACTCTCTCAACCCTAAGCCATACTGACCCAGACCAGGTTATTCCATCTTGGCAGAGCTGAAGTAGCTGGGTTTGTTCCAGTCCCCACGGCTGCTGCCTCTTCCCCTTGAAGGGAAGGCTTCAGGAGCAAAGGCATCATCTAAAAAAAGGACACGGAGACATCTGTGAGCATGAGGTGCTTTCAAACATGTGTTGATTGTTGCCCAGAGAAGCTGTGGCTGCCCTTGGATCCCTGGAAGTGTCCAAGGCCAGGTTGGATGGGGCTTGGAGCACCCTGGGATAGCGGAAGGTGTCCCTGCCCATGGCAGGGGGGTGGCACTGGATGATCTTTCAGATCCCTTCCAACCCAAACCACTCTGTGATTCTAGAATAGAAAATATTCAGCATTCCGCACACAAGTACTGGTTATGAGAGCACAAATCTGGCAATCCAAAAAATGTGTAAACCTCAGCATGGCCTGGCTTGGCAGGACAGTGCCCTCCCTGCACCCTCAACCAGACACTCCTCTGCAAGGGAAAAACCACTTGCCCAAGACCAGGACCAAACAGCTGCTCCTTCACATTGTCTTCTCCCTCGGACAGATGACCTTGAGATGTTCCAAAAGGAAAACACAGGTCAGGGAATTCCAGCATGGCAGAAGTGGCTTACCTTCCCTGCGAGCGCTGCCTCGCCTGTCAGGGGTCATTATCGGCACATGCATGATCTGGAAATCAAAGACACTTCTTTAAAAACCTCACCTGGCAAGAAGTCCCACCTCTCCATTTCCTCAGGCACGGGGTGGTCGCTAAAGTAATTCCGAACTTCATTCTTGATTTCGCTGAAAACAAGATTATTGCTGATACTCCTGCAGTCCAGGGGCTGGACTCCATGATCCTCCCAAACTCAGGATATTCCGTGGTGACAGCCTCGGTCAATCACAATTCCTTCTCCCATCCAAATACCACCACAGGTACACCAACACCACATCAGCCAAGCTGAGATCCCCTGAGATGAGTTACAGAGCTACGGTGCAGCCCTCTGCAGAGGGAAACACTTTACTTTTCAAGTGCAGTAATTCCCTTTGGCATTTATTCCTTATTAACATTGCAGGAAATATATTCCCCAGCAGGAATACTGGCAACAGCGCTGAATTTTAAGTGATGGTTCAGGAAGACTTGGGGGAAGATGTCTGCTTGTAAAAGCAAGTGTTTGTGCTGAGTGCCCTGTTAAACAGCAGTTATGTCAGCCCACAGAGGACTGACTGAACATCCCAGACTGTGTTACACGTTCCAGAGCTTCACGTGCAGTCTCTCTGCTCTGCAAAGCCAGGCTTCCTGGGGTGCACTCGCTAGCCAGCTCTGAACGGAGATGTTGAGGAAAAAAAAGAATGAACGAAGAGCTGATTTGGCACTTCAAGCCCAGGGAAAGTAACAAAGAATAGTCTTTGTTTACAAGGCGGCTGGAGAGGGACTTTTCACAAGGGCTTGTAGTGACTGGACAAGGACGATTGGCCTTAAGCTGAAGGAGAGCAGGGGTGGATGGGATATCGGGAAGAAATTCATCCCTGTGAGGGTGGTGAGGCCCTGGCACAGGGTGCCCAGAGAAGCTGTGGCTGCCCCTGGATCCCTGGAAGTGTCCAAGACCAGGTTGGACGGCGCTTGGAGCAACCTGGGGTAGTGGAAGGTGTCCCTGCCCATGGCAGGGGGTGGAACAAGATGGGCTTTAAGGACCCTTCCAACTCAAACCATTCTGTGATTCTACAATTCATCTTCTTCATTTAGTTCCCTGAATTTTCCAAAAATAAAAGCTGTCCGTATCCTTGCTTGTTAAACATTGTTCCCTCAAGCACAACACCCACTGTAGAGCTGTGTTCTAAGTACAGACACACAAGTTCAAGAGTCAGTTCACGGATAAAGTGGGCACTGGCACGATTTGAAAACAGCCAAACACCCTAAAAACCAAAAAAGAGCTCGAAAAGGGAACGAAGATCTCAGCAGACCAGACGTCCTTGGGCTGTGCTGTGATGACGTGCTCAGCTGAGAGCTGGCTTTGGTAGCAAAGCCAGAGCCACAGGGATTTGTGTGTGACCAAGAAGTGCCAGCCTCTGTTCTCCAGGCACATGCTCAGTGAAGGAAGTGCTGGAGTTGACAGATGTGCCAGACTGCCACAGAGGGTCTCACTCACCCAGGCAAGGTCAGAGGCCTCAGCTGATGGAAAGGGAAGTGTTACAGCTGACAGCTGGATTTCCAGCTACAGCCACTTTCCCGATCCAAACCTCCAGCTGCAACAGGAGCACACGCAGACACCTGGCTTCTCGTTAAAAGAGGGTAAGCAGAATTTTCGCTCCTCCACGCAGCAAAAATGGGTTTTCCCCTTCCTTACCTCCTCGCTGCTCATCGACTCAGAGCTGAACGTGCCGTGATGGCACCGCACGGTGATGCTGGAAATCAGCTCCCCGGAGACTTCCACAACGCTCCTGCAGGAAGCAGTGGGCTGTAACAGAACAAAACAGAGCCAATCTCACAGAGCAAACATCCAATACGAAGCCTCTCATGGGAGTTTCACTGTGGGATGGAACCTGCAGAAGGATTTGGAAAACAAATTCCAAGAGGAAGAAACCCGAGAACAATTATACACGACTACGCATGCGTTATTGCTCCACAACTACGTGTTTGTTGTACAAATCTCTGAGCCTTCTCAGGGAAGGAGAAAACCTCCACGTCCTTTTCACAGCTCTGGCGTCACCAAGCACAAAGAGGAGGACAGCACAGGGCTATGCCAACAGCAGCTCCAGCTCTGGAAGTTAAACTACCCTTTTTTTGACAAAAAAACTGCAGCAAAACCTGCACTCGAGGTTGGGAAAAACATCCTCACACTACCATGCTGCCCCAAGAAGAAATGAGGGATGGTGTCAGTTTAGGATAACGCCGTGGCAGCCAACACTTGTGCTTTTGAAGAAAAACAGCAAAGCAATAACCAACAATTCTGTGTGGTGCCATCCACACGCACACATGAGCCGCTCAGCTCCAGAGCAGAGATGTGATTTGGCCCAAGTAACTGCACAGAGAAGTCCAGACTCAAAGACAATGTATTTCCACCAAAGCTGGTGATTTAAGACTCAGAGCAGAGCAAGAGCTGTATCAAGAGCCTTCTAATTTCAGGCTGAGAGTTCGAAATCTGAAAGAGATTGTCAGCACAGAGCGGGGATCTGCACTACACAGGAGGATAACCCTTTATGTGGTGCCCAGATATGCAAAAGCAAGTGAAATATCAGCTCTTCTACCCTCTTATCTTAGAGAACAAGCCATTCCTTCTAGGATTTGGCCCCAAAAGCACACATACCTTCACTACACACCACTCCGAGACACAAATCCTCTTTCCAGCTCCCTGCCCTCCCCACTGACCCAGGCAGAAGAGTTTCCCACCACTGACCCTTCCCACCTAACACCCACCCCATGCTGCAGGTCGTACCAGAAAGCCAGCCAGCCATTCCTCATTTTTCAGCACCAGCAGCACTCCAACCCATCCTGAGAAGATCCTGCACGGAGGGGAGGGTTCCCATTCCCACCAGGAAGTGGCACCTACCACGAAAGGCCCGGTTTTGAAGTCGCAGGTGAAGGGGTCTCTCCCCGAAGCTTTGGTGCACACGGTCTCACGGACGCTGAACTGCAGATCTAACCTGTAAGCATCGCTGTCCCACATGTCCACCTGGTGAAAGCGGGGTCAGCACAACACATCGTTAAGTCCTTGTCACTCTTCTGTTGCCCTCACCCCTGGCAATCTTGCTTCTTTGAGCACGAGATGGCAAAAGGGCATTAGGGGTGAGTGCCCTGTTTAGAGTGTGAGAAAAGCTGCCTCGATGGGCTTTGCCCCACCGCAAGCTTTAGACAAGCTTTTGCTTTTTGATTATTCTTTTCTCTTTCTCATAGCCTAATCAATGCTTTAGCTCAAGATGGGAGACTCAAAAAAAAAAAAAAAAAAAGAAAAACAATGCCCCAAAAAAAACCCCAACAAACAACAAATTCCCACTGCTTTCAAATACTTGGGGGTTTTAATCCAAACTATATAAATCCATATGTCATCTTGACATTCATTCTTGCAGAAGACTTGATACAGGCCACCTATAGAAACAGAAAGGTTCTGAGGGTGTTCATGGAAATGATAACTTTGAATTAAGAAGCTTTAACTCCTTAACTCGGGGGGGGTATCAAGTATAATTCTGAGCACCTCAAATTAAAACAGATAGGGCTTTCCTGCTTGCACGTAGACTCCAGCAGATTTAAACCAGAATTGGTGCGTAGAGACAGATGACATAAATAAAGGTCAGGGAAAGAATCCTGAATGGTGGGGGCATTTAATCAGAGAAGAGCTTCAGATGAACCAGGCTGCTTGATGCCCAAAGCAAAGCAGTTAGCTGGAGGTATTTAAAAACATCACTTTTGAACGAAATCCTACAAGACAACCCTTAAAGACTTCTACTCTAGGCGTGAAAAATCTGAATTCCTAAAGTATTTTAATTACAAACTTACATACAAAAGATATTTAGGTTCCTAAAACCATAACTTCAAATAATGGCCCAAACCCACCCTCTTCCAAGGAGCATCAGCAAACTCCAACTAAATCTGGGTTTCCGGGACTGGGTGGAAAAGAGTTTTCCATCCCAGCAAAGCACATTTCAGGTGAAGGATCTCCGTCGTCTGCGTACTTACTCCCACGACTCGGCTCCTGACGACACCATACAGGTTTCTGCTCCACGACTGGGAATTGATCCGTGCAATGGAAGCATTGAGAGCCTCTTCTGTGACAGGGAGGTCGTAGTCATACCCTGGAAACCCTGAGAGGGAGGCACGGTTCCATCAGAAGTTCATTGTAGGCTTGTACTTTTCCCCCCAAAACCACCCTAAGGAGGAGGACACGGCTCCAACTTACCTGAACATGAGAAAACGCTCAGTGTGAGCACAAAAATTAAGATCTTCATAGTGCGTCTTTCAAAATCCTCCAGTCTTTTCCTTTTCCAAGCAAGGATTCCCAGTGCATATCCCTCTGTCTTTATATAAATGCAGCCTTGATCCTACGCCTGACCTCCCCATGTCCAAACTCTGCTCCAAACATTGCACTTTAAACAGAATTGATCCCAGGGTAAATATTTGTTGTCAGCTTTTCTCCATTTAGCAGTAATTCTCTGATAAGCGACGGGCTGCAGTGCCTTTTTCCCAGGACTGAATCCGCAACTGGGGAATTCAGGGAGCACTGAATTCCTGGTATGTTCACAGCCAAAGGCAGAATCTAGTTATTTTGTTCACTTTTAGCCGTTAGTTTTCCACAGAGTGAGTCAACTCTGTCATGAGAAGCCATGAGAAGCCTCCCAGACACGAGGCGCATGGCAGATCACTGGGACACCCAGTTTCAGCCCAAAAGGTAACGGGATTTTTGGAAAATGAGGTTGGAAACTGCTGCCTTCGAGCAAGCTCACCTGTTGCTGCCTGTTCACAAGGCAGAGGTGGGTGTAACCATGCCCGTTCTGAAGATCCCAGGAGTGAAATTCCTCCATTAACCTTCAAATTGCAGTTCCACTTGAATTCTGCGGCACGGGGTCATTTTAAGAACTTCCCAAACACAAGAACTTGTGGGAGGCTCAAATTCAATAAGAAAAAAGCATGAAGTTCCTCCTTGCTTGCAAGCTGTCAGATTGCAGAGTGGCAGCAGCCAGTCACAAGGTTGGACACTGGGGAATCCGACTCCTCGAGCGACAGAAGGAATTGGGAACACTGCAGGTGTTTTAGTGCAAAGACCCCTAAAAGCCAACAGACTTGATGGACACTGGATTCATGCCCCATTGTTGCTGTGGGATCCTGGAAAAGGAACCTGACCCGGGGCACATCCCAGTAAAGAGTGTGTGTGCCAGCTGGTAGAGCTGTACGAGCACGGAGACTGTGCTAGGAACCGTGGGGGGACAAGCAGAGGCGGTGCCAAACAGGAATCCACACCACGTGTGTGCCATCCCACCCAGGCACTGCCTTGGGAGAGGTGGGTGCAGGTCCGTAAGCCAAAAAAGAAAAAGAGGTGGGCACTTTTCACCAGCCAGCTTGGATTTCAGCACTGGGAACGGGGTCAAATATGCTGACTGAAACTTTTCCCAGTCAAAAGCCGGAGCCTGTCTCTACATCCATTCTCTTTGTTCCATGCAGCTGAAGATGTTCTCTCCCAGCTCTTGGACACCCTCACCTGTAGCCAGGAATGTTCTGCTGTGGCTGCGGCCACGCCAGAGCACCAAAGGCTTTAAACTGAGCTGGAGGCTCTCAGGCACAGCCTGTTGTGCCATGCCCAACCTTTCCTGCTGCCAGAGCCAAGACCAGGCTGCCTCAGATCAAGGGAAAACCTTCAGGTGAGCCCTTTGACCTGCTTCTGCCGTGGTTTCTCTGCAATCAATCAGAGGTGGTGATGAAACATGTGGAATGAGACCGCTCAAACCATTCAAACAGAAAGGTCTTGGCATTCAGAGTCCCAAGATCCTTGTTGTTTTTCACCTTGCTGCAGTGGTCTGGATAACATTTAGCTTTCCACTTCACCCCTAAAAAGGGAACCATTTGCCTTTTGTATGCTGGGACCAGTTAATATTCCACCAGAAGCTGAATATGTAAAATTCCTTCCCAACCACTGAGGCACAGTGCTGTAGCCAGTCCAAGAGTAATTTTAAATATTGAGCCAACTGCAGAGTTTAAAGATTGTCCTCTTAGAGTAGCTCCTAGGAAATGCTGCCAGCAGGATTTGTAGTAATGCTGAGTGGGACTTGGAAGTTGTTTAATGAAATCAAAGTTCCTCTGCAGAGCCCTGGCTTTACAGCATCTGGAGAACGGAGATGTTTGCTATTCCAGCTCCCTGAGTCTCTGCTTTCAGCAGATTTAAGCAGTGGAACCAATTTTACATTTTCGGACTCAGGTTCTGGGTTTCTGGGGAGGTCTGAGATGTTCACCACGTTCTCTTTGTGCCCAGCTTCCAGCATTTGCCAAGAAGGACTCTGCTAGGAAGCACCAGGGTGGTGAGTGGTGCCATGGCACACAGAGAAGCGGTGAAAGGTGAGATGGAGAATTGACAGCTTCAGGACTAAACCTGGACTCTACCACCAGCAAGTTCCAGCTTGGGGCAGAGGGAGGGAGTTGTATCCGATTTAATCCACACACCAAACAGGCGTTAGTTAAGAAATGAGGAAATTAAAGTGCCTCTCTTAGATGACTATTTTCAGACTCCTTTCACTCCCAGCAATCAAGTCAGCTCTGTTCCCAGACAACCGGAACAATAATTTCTCTTTGTGAGTGAAATTTTGGTAATTAAAAGAAACATTTTCCTTTAAAATGTAAATCATCCAGCATCATCACATGTCTGTATGCTGAAAACTGTCTAAACAGCATTCCAGGCACTGAAGAGCTATTCCTGATCCCTTGTTTCCTGGACATTCAGATGACAGATGAAAGTTAATGATGTCCCCTCTGATAAAAGAAAAAACAAGCAAATCACAGCAGTACATTCCTCTGTTTTTCCATAGCTTCTGTGGTGTGCCATTAGCAAAATCAAAAAGTTCCTAAGAAGTTCTTCACCATGGGCATGGCATGACAGAACAAGGGGGAATGGCTTCCCACTGCCAGAGGGCAGGAGTAGATGGGATATTAGGAAGAAATTCATCCCTGTGAGGCCCTGGCACAGGGTGCCCAGAGAAACTGTGGCTGCCCCATCCTGGGAAGTGTCCAAGGCCAGGTTGGAGGGGGCTTGGAGCAACCTGGGATGGTGGAAGGTGTCCCTGCCCATGGCAAGGGGGATCAGAATGAGATGAGGTTTCAGATCTCTTTCAACCCAAAGTGTTCTATGATTCTCTGAGTATCTTCACCACACCCGCAGAAGACTTACATTGACATCAGCTGATAGAAGTAGGAGAAAGGCTTCTCAATTTTGCTCAGACTAACAGAGGATTTGAGACCTGATCCATAATTCACAGACAAAACAGTCTCAGAACTTTGATTCTCTTCATAACTCATCTGTGTGTCCCTTGAGATATTGGCAGAAAATCATACAGCCCATGCACACACTGCCCGTGGGCTGCTCAATATTCTCCAGCCCTTGACTCCTCGGAAAGGAGAAGAAGCCTTTGAGATTCCAGTTTCTCTAATTGCTCACACACTGTCCTAAGCTGGTACTCTCTGGCACACATTTAAGTCACATGAAGAGAGGCTGAGGGAGCTGGGAGGGCTCAGACTGGAGAAAAGGAGGCTCAGGTGGGACCTTCTCACTTCTACAACTCCCTGACAGGAGAGTGCAGCCAGGTGGGGGTCGGGCTCTGCTCCCCAGGAACGGGGACAGGATGAGAGGAAATGGCCTCAGGCTGGGCCAGGGGAGGTTCAGGTTGGACATCAGGAGGAATTTCTCCATGGAAAGGGTGGTCAGGGCTTGGAAGGGGCTGCCCAGGGCGGTGTGGAGTCCCCATCCCTGGAGGTGTTCAAGAAATGCTGGGATGTGGGACTCAGTGCTCTGGGCTGGTGACAAGGCGGGGATCGGTCACAGGTTAGACTCAAACGTCCTGGAAATCTTTTCCAACTAAAATGATTCTGTGATTCCATGCAGGATCTGATCCTTTTGGCACTGCAGGTCCGACGGCCACAACCTCACCCTCCGCAGCTCCTACTGGTGTTGCAGGAAGAGGACTTTCAGAGTGGAGCAACAAAAAGCAACAGGTTACAGCAAACAAAACCACAGCAAACAAAACCACAGCAACACAGAGCAGATGGGTGTTCTGAAACATCACAGCCTGCAGCAGGATCTCAGAGGCCCCACTTCACTACTCTGAGCCTTTGAAACTTCAAATATTTGAAGTTTCAGAGGCTTTCCTGTGCCTGCCGGGTCAGCAAGAACAGCTCTTACAAGGTCATTGCCACAACTTTGTAGCTGATGCAAGGCAAACATTACCTCCAGACACAAAGAGTCGTGCCTGAAAAGTCACAGGGCTACATGTATTTTTAATTTTTTTTTTTTTTTAAGTATTCCAGACCCTGCTGATCATTTTCAAGGTTTTCTCCCTATCCCTAGGGCACATTCTCCAGAAGTTCTGCTGTTACATCCTTTTGCATTTAGTGAAAGTTACCTGCAATGACCAGTCGAACAAAGCCCTGGGAAAACTTGAACTCCTGGGTGAAACCTGGCAAAACATTTATCTCCCACATCTGAAGCCATTAACTGCCAAGTACTGTCCCCAGTGTCATACCCTGTTCCCTGTAAGTTTACTGATGCCATTTAAAAGGGGTTGCCACTGAAAACAAGTTTTAATATTATTGTAATTTCTGCATTGGCATTAAACTCCTTGATGAGAAAAATCACATGTAAAAATTCCTAGGATTCTAAAATACCAAAGCCATCATTTTCACCATGGATTTTAGAGTCTCCGAACATTCACACAAGGTTTTAGTTTTAGATACTACAGAAAAAGTCACTGGTGTTCAGCTATACCTTTACATCAACATATACTCCTGATTATTACTTTAGGCAGGAGCATCAAACCCAAGAATGAGCCAAACAGGCTATTCCTGTGTGCTCATGTCCTGCACAATTCTGTAACTTGGAATTCAATAATGGATTCAGGAGTCTCAGCGTGCACAGGAAGCCACCAAGACT